>JAIUZE010017087.1:0-21477 GCA_022085475.1 Heliosperma pusillum | reverse complement strand
CGCGTCTTTAATCGATTCTAAACCTTCCTAGTCTCACCTACATACAATTAGATAATAAAAGATGAATATCATTCACCTTGAGAAAGACGGAATATTTAAAAAGCAAGAAAGACGGTAATTTTATTACCAATACGGATAGAGGAAGCTAAGAGGGGAAGAATAAGACGAACTTACGTGAATTTGAGCGAGTAACGAAGGAGTAGCGACGAATCTAAGCTTGATAAAAATGGAGTTTAGGTTTTTGGTGGTTTGATGAGGAAGAAAGAGTAAGTGGAAAATGAAAGAAGAATTTAGGGTTTGAGGGAGTATATAAAGGAAAAAGTCACAAAAGTCAAAGACGGCTCAAAAGTCAAGAAAAGTCAAAGACGGCTCAAAAGTCAAGAAAAGTCAAAGACGGCTCAAGACGGGTTTTACTTGAAAACTCGCGGAAATTCCAAATACGAACTCGGAAATTCTAAATTCGACTCGAAACATTAAATTCTAAATTAAAACTTAAATTCGCTGAAAAGTATCCGTAAAATATTTTCACTATAAAAATAGGGTACATTTCCGGGTGTTACAATTGTAGGACATTTCCAACAATCTCCCACTTGTCCGACAAGTGAACAATTTAGAATTTCTTTGTCACTTAATGTCTCGTTCAGACATAAGGTAAGTCCAACGTCATCCTTATAAAGCCTAAACATGTTTCTCGAATCTGAGTCGAAGTGTTAAAGACAAATGATTAACTATTAATCCATTTAAGCACGGCCATGCATTTTACAGTCCCGACTTCTCTAATGGCCTAGAGGAAACAATAGGGGAGGACAATCCCATCTTGCTCAACTACGTATCTCCATGCAATTCATGATGATCCGATCATTGCCTTTATAGTCCCCTTCTACGGCAGTTTTTTGACAACGCCAAAATACATCAATTCTCATATGAATTATTCCAGAGTGTAATGGGGGTTCTTAATTATGACAATTTGAAAGACCTAAAGAACTCCTACTGCGGATCTGCCCAGTATATATTCAATAACACATACTCATTCAATAGATATAGATATCCAATATCACATGATCTATGAAACTTGATCATCAATCTACTTGTATTCTAATCACTTAAATATCATTAATGTCCCAACTTAATGATGTGATTATGGGACAAAATTAAACTAATTTTCGGTTTTACGAATAGGGTTTCAATAATCAAATCTTATTTGATTGCCTATACTGAATCATATATTATTTTGGACTTTCATTCAATTAAACCAAGACTGAACGAAAATTAAATTTTTATTGAATGAATCATAATAGTTTTACAGTTATGTCAAAACATAAATCAAACTATATAAATTAGCACCATTCACTAATCTGCTTGATTCCTATTGCGACTGTATGACCATCATGCTTCACTCGCGCAAGGGATTTAGTATGTGGGTCTGCAACATTTTCATCTGTATGAACTTTGAAAATCCGAATATCACCTCTTTCGGGAAACTCTCGAATAAGGTGATATTTTCTGAGCACGTGTCGGGATTTGTTGTGTGATCTAGGCTCCTTTGCTTGAGCAATGGCCTCATTGTTGTCACAATAGAGATCCACTGCATTGGCAATGCTATTAACTATACCTAGCTCAGTTTTGAACTTCTTAATCCAAACTGCCTCTTTTGCAGCCTTTGAAGCTGCGATGTACTCAGCCTCTGTTGTAGAATCGGCTATGGTGCTTTGCTTGGAACTCTTTGAGCTCACTGCTCCTCCATTCAGACAAAAGACGTACCCTGATTGTGACTTGCAATCATCCTTGTCTATTTGAAATCTAGCATTACTGTAACCCTTTACACTGAGATGATCTTCTGCACCATAAAATAAGAAGTAATCCTTAGTATGATTAAGGTACTTCAGGATATTCTTAACTGCTGTGTGAGAACCCTCGCGAATGCGGAGATAAAACATAACAAGCATGTGATCTATATAGCGGAAAATACGGTGTTTTTAAAACTTTTTACATGCTAAGATAAAAATACGAGGAATGTCAAATAATTACAAACCAAAGTAGAATATACTACAAAAAGACGAAGTCTCTCAAAATGTTATCAAGTAACAAGGTTATTAGCAACTAGCTAAACAACGTCTAGAGGAAATTCATCCAGGCCAACGCCCGCTAGCTCACACCCAAACCCAAAATACCACAAGCAAAAATCCATCCAATCAAGCAACCTGTTCATCCATGAAAAACATGAACGCCACAGTCAGTGGGGAGTAACTCCGGGTTCTCCTAGCCATATCACAATAAACATACTTAAACGGTAATACGAAAGTAGAAGCATGCATATATAGATATACATGTGAAATACGAGAAGGATAAATAGGAAATTCAATATGTAAAGATAAGAGCTCATGAATTACAAATCCGTAACCATCATGCTATAGATAGACACGGGGAAGACACTCTTAGGCAACCATATACACTCACTAGGGCTTGCATCTCACCGTTAGCGGCATAAGTTTGATAAGATTGAGACTCGACAAACAAACCATCCCAAGTCATCCAAGATCACAAATAATCAATCATATAACCATCCATTCAAAGGTACAATACGTTGACGACATCTCTCACGGTAACTGACACGCACTAGCACCGTGTACATGCAAGTATGATTAAAAGGCATCCACGGGATAAAACATTGCCCTGAACGCATACACGATTCAATACATTTTGTATATGTAGACTAATTTCCTCCCGGTAGGACGACGATAATAATACGGTCCTAGTCTAAACTTGGCCAGACTCTCGGAATAACATTTTCCGATTCGACATGAGATAAACATTTCGCATCCAAGACTCGATCAATCATAGATGCCGAGTACCCCAAATTCGGTCAACCTTCACGAAAGAGGCGGAAAAGAGCACAAACCTCACAACAAGCGGTACACTACATGCAATGACACCACCTCGCAAGTATACAACATTTGACGGCCGGGTCGATCAACGCAAAGCGTTTGCCTCCCAACAACGTCGTCATATGTCCACTAACACATGCAATTAAGCAGTAAGGATACACTCCCCGTTCCGACATTCCAGCCTTACGAACATGGAGGTAGCCAAGGGAATGAGAGTACAAAGCACATAACAAATAGTGCTCAAACCGTAACATGTGTAAAACCGACTCAAAGTGGGATATATAGAAAACCGTCATAAAACATGCGATACAAGCGAATTGAATATCATATATTCGAAACATTAATATTTAAAGTCATTACATAAATTTATACGATAAACGAACCATCAGAAATATTATAAATGAAAACATAAGTAAGAATTGCATATGATTTGGCAGCGTGTGCCAGCCGGTCAAAAGGACCGGCTGCCGGCTACCCGGCTGGCACCAATGGTAACAATTATAAACCAACTGAAAATGCAGCGTGTCCCAGCCGGTCAAAGGGACCGGCTGCTGGCTACCCGGCTGGGACCAATATCACATGAGAAAATGAAGACAAAGTAAGGTGTGTCTCAACCGGTCGGCTGACCGGCTGCCGGTCGGCCGGCTGAGACATTATTCATGCACAAAATATTACGTAACATAAATAATATACAACCACTCCCCAGCCGGTCAACTGACCGGCTGCCGCTCAGCTGACCGGCTGCCGCTCAGCTGACCGGCTACCGGTCGGCCGGCTGGGGTCCATTATGCACGAAAATCTCTATTTTCACTAAGGCTCAACATTCAACAATCATCATCTAACATCACAAATCATCAATTCTCATATCAATTATCAACTAACAACAACCATCATCAACAACACAATTTCTATGATTACTAATATTATTCTAAATACGATTACTAACATAGATAACACATTAAAACACGTTAATGATATCGAGTAACCCTTCACCGTTACCTTTTCGCGTCTTCAATCCGCGTCGATGTCCTCTTCTATCAAGAAGTAGTCTTTGTCGGGGTCTTGGAGGTCACCACATACAATTAGATAATAAAAGATGAATATAATTCACCTTTGTGAAAGACGGATAAATTAAAAAGCGAGAAAGACGGTAATTTTATTACCAATTAAGATAGAGGACGATGAGAGGGAAAGAATAAGACGAACTTGAGTGAATTTGAGCGAGAAAAGAAGGAGTAGCGATGATTTTAAGATCGATCAATTATGGAGGTTAGGGTTTTGATGGTTACTTGGTGAGGAAGAAGAAGATATAATGTGAGGGTGAGTAAGGGTTATGAGGGAGTATATGAGGGAGTAAGTGGAAAACATATGGGAAAAGCCCAAAAACGTCATAAGACGTAACTTACTCAAAATCTCGCGTAAAGTCCAAAAACGAACTCGGAAATTCTAAATTAGACACGGAAAAATTTAATTCTAAACTAAAACTAAATTTCGCTGAAAAGTATCCGTAAAATATTTTTACTATAAAAATAAGGTACATTTGCGGGTGTTACAATCAGCCCACCTTTTAAAAAGTTTCGCCCTCGAAACTTGAGCGAAATAAAGATACCTTAATCGAATAGGCTTGGATATTTACTACGCATAGAAGCTTCCGTTTCCCACGTCTCTTCTTCAACATTGGCACATCTCCACAAGATTTTCACTAAAGGAACCACTTTACTTCTCAACTTCTTATCCTTGCGATCAAGGATGCGGATCGGCTTCTCTTCAAAGGACAAATTCGATTCTAGCTCTGGCATTTCAGCTTGAAAGACATGGCTTGGATCACTAACGTACTTTCTCAATTGAGAAACATGGATATAATGTTATTCAGTTCACTTTGTGGTGTTCAATGTTGTCCATACAATCCACATGAAAAACAAAATATGAAAACAATACGATGAAGTTATTATTAGTATATGAAAAAGATGTATCTAATTCATACAAACAGCTAATACAACTCAGGAACACGTTTAATTCCCATGGAAGTAACGTGCCCTACATGCTTATCATGTCTTAACGGTTTAGTGAGAGGATCTGCTATGTTATCATCCGTAGCAATCTTGTCTATCACTATCTCCTTTTGCTCCACGTAATCTCTGATCATGTGAGCCTTCCGAAGTACATGTCTAGATTTGTTGCTAGACCTAGGCTCCTTAGCCTGGAAGATGGCACCACTATTATCACAATAGATGGTGATCGGGTCATTCGAACTAGGAACTATGGCAAGTCCTTGTAAGAATTGACGCATCCATATAGCTTCCTTTGCAGCCTCTGAAGCGGCATAGTACTCGGACTCAGTCGTAGAATCTGCTATAACACTCTGCTTGGAGCTTTTCCAGCTGACCGCAGCGCCATTAAGAGTAAATACGAATCCAGACTGAGATTTTGAGTCATCCCGATCCGTTTGGAAGCTAGCATCTGCGTAACCGGTTGCGCAAAGCTCAGTCTCTCCTCCATAAGTCAATACCAATCCTTAGTCCTCCGTAGGTACTTAAGGATATTTTTAACAGCCATCCAGTGTGTTTCACCTGGATTGCCTTGGTACCGACTGGTCATACTCAAAGCATATGCCACGTCTGGACGTGTGCATATCATGGCATACATGATCGATCCTATAGCTGATGCATAAGGAATTCGACTCATGCGCTCGACCTCTTCAGATGTCTTGGGTGCCTGAGCTTTACTCAAATGCATCCCAGACGTCATTGGAAGATACCCCTTCTTGGAGTTGGTCATGCTGAACCTTTCAAGAATCTTATCTATATAAGACTCCTGACTGAGTGATAACATCCGTCGTGATCTATCTCTGTAGATACGGATTCCCAATATGCGCTGTGCCTCGCCCAGATCTTTCATCTGGAAATGGTTCTTTAACCATACCTTAACCGAAGATAAGAGAGGAATATCATTCCCTATCAAGAGTATGTCATCGACATACAATATCAAGAAAACGATTTTACTCCCACTCGACTTGACATATAAGCATGGTTCCTCAACCGATCGAGTGAAACCATTTGCTTTTATGACTTGGTCGAAACAATGATTCCAACTCCGAGAAGCTTGCTTAAGTCCATAAATGGAACGCTTAAGCTTGCACACTTTCTTAGGATTTTTAGGGTCAATGAAACCTTCGGGTTGTACCATGTACAACTCCTCCTCCAAATAACCGTTTAAGAAGGCGGTTTTCACGTCCATCTGCCAAATTTCATAGTCATGAAAAGCGGCAATCGCTAAGATTATC
This sequence comes from Heliosperma pusillum, assembly GCA_022085475.1. Taxonomy (NCBI): domain Eukaryota; kingdom Viridiplantae; phylum Streptophyta; class Magnoliopsida; order Caryophyllales; family Caryophyllaceae; genus Heliosperma; species Heliosperma pusillum. The sequence goes on along the minus strand of JAIUZE010017087.1, from coordinate 15,309 downwards.
CGAATGGAACGCAGCATGACTACGGGTGCAAAAATTTCATCATAATGCAATCCTTGCACTTGAGTGAAACCTTTTGCCACTAGTCGTGCCTTATAGGTGTCTGGTTGTCCCCCTACGGAATGCTTTATCTTGTAAAGCCATTTGCACTGAAGAGGCCGAACCTTATCAGGCAAATCAACCAGATCCCATACGTCATTCTCATACATAGAGTCCATCTCGGATTGCATGGCCTCAAGCCATAGCTTTGAGTCGGAACAGGTCATGGCTCCTTTATAGGTAGCGGGTTCGTTACTCTCTAGGAGCAAAACATCGTCTCTATCGTGCTCCTCGACCATACCAATGTATCTGTCTGGAGGTATGGAGACTCTACCCGACCTTCTAGGTTCCTCAGGAATATTAACCGCAGCAGAAGATGAAGGAACATCTTCCTCCATCGGTTGCTCGGTTGTTGGTTCTTGAATCTCCGACAGATCGAAGGTTCTATCACTCGTCTTGTTCTCGAGAAACTCTTTCTCTAGAAACTTCGCACTAGCCGCAACAAAAACACGTTGTTCGGTAGGCGAATAAAAGTAATGACCAAACATTCCTTTTGGATAACCAATAAAGTATGTCTTGACCGATCGCGGGCCGAGCTTATCCTCGTGTCTCCACTTGACATAAGCCTCGCAGCCCCAAACCCGAATAAAGGACAAGTTAGGGACTGTTCCCTTCCACATTTCAAATGGAGTCTTGTCAACAGCTTTAGACGGACTTCGGTTAAGTATAAGAGCAGCTGACAAAAGAGCATAGCCCCACAATGAATCAGGCACTACCGTGTGACTCATCATGGATCGAACCATATCAAGTAATGTTCGATTTCTCCGTTCGGACACACCATTTAATTGAGGTGTTCCAGGTGGAGTTAACTGTAGTACTACACCACAGTTTTTAAGGTGTTGATCAAACTCATTCGAAAGATATTCGCCACCACGATCTGAACGTAGTGCTTTAATCTTTCTACCCAGCTGGTTTTCAACCTTATTCTGGTATTCCTTGAACTTATCAAAGGACTCACTTTTGTGCTTCATTAAGTAGACATATCCATATCTACTCAAATCGTCCGTGAAAGTGATAAAATATCTATAGCCATCTCTAGCGTTGATTGACATAGGTCCATACACATCAGTATGTATGAGTCCTAATAGGTCAGCAGCGCGCATTCCAACACCTTTGAAGGAAATTCGAGTCATTTTGCCTATGAGACATGATTCACACGTGCCAAATGATGCATAGTCAAATGGGGAGATAGTCCCATTGTCAATGAGCTTCTTCACGCGTTTTTCATTTATGTGTCCCATACGGCAATGCCATAGATAGGTTTGATCTTTGTCACCAACCTTTACCTTTTTATTACTCACATGCAATATATCTGTGGTTTGATCTAAAACATAAATCCCATTCATGGAAACTGCTTTACCATAAATCATTTCTTTAAAAGAGAAAATACAGCTATTATCCTTTATTAGCTATTATCCTTTATTACAAATGAAAAATCGTTTTTATCAAGAACGGAAACTGAAATAATATTTTTAGATAAACTGGGTACATAGTAACAGTTATTTAAATATAACTCAAATCCACTTGGGAGTTGGATTACATATGTTCCCACTGAAACGGCAGCTACTCTTGATCCATTCCCCACTCGCAGGTCCACATCACCCTTTTCGAGAGTTTTGATGTTTCTTAGGCCCTGCAAATGATTACACACATGAGAACCACAACCAGTATCAAGTACCCAATTTCCGAAACTTGCATGGTTAATCTCAATCATATGAATAAAAGAAGACATACCAACAGGAGTGACGCGGCCTGCTTTTACGTCTTCAGCATACACGGGACAGTTCGCCTCCAATGCCCAGTCTTGTGGCAATGGTGGCACTCCATGTTTTCTTTGCTCTTTGTCTTGCCTTGTGAGCTACTGCTAGTCTCACCAGGCCCACTCTTGCCCTTTCCTGGCTTCTTGAACTTCGGCTTCCCTACAGCTAGGTCGGCCTGAGCCTTGCCCTTACCCTTACCCTTGTTTGCAATCATGAGAACGTCCTGCTTCAGGCTCCCACTCAATTTCAGATCCTTCTCAGTCTGTATGAGAAGTGAGTGTAGCTGATGAGGATTTCTCTTCAAATCATTCATATAGTAATTTGCCCTGAATTGGGCAAAACCATCATGAAGTGAATGAAGCATGCGGTCAATGACCACGCTCTCTTTGATTTTGCAATCAAGTGCCTCCAGTTTTTCGAGATTCTCGATCATATCGAGAATGTGTGGGCTAACCGGTTGGCCCTTCTGGAGTTTCGCTTCAAAGAAGCGAGTGGTAAGCTCATACATAACGATCTGCGGTGCTTTTGAGAACTCGTTAGTGAGCGTGGTGAAAATCTTGTTTGCACCTTGGGCAATGAATCGTCTTTGCAAATTGGATTCCATTGAAAAGATGAGTACGTTCTTTATCGCACCCGCCTCCATTGCGAAATCACTATAAGCAAGTGATTCATTGGCTCCTACAATGGGGCCTGGGATAGGCGGTAGTGGCTCAGTCAAGTACTTGAGCTTACCGTCAGCTATGACAGCATTCCGTAATGAAGCCTCCCAGTCCGCAAAGTTGGACCCGTTATTCTTCAGTCGCGTGTACTGATTCATATTGTCCATGAACATCTTAAGCCAGGATTCGCTTGCGAGCGTGGCACTTGGCATAGGGGCATCAGCATGTCCAGCCATTTGTTATAACAGTTTTATCGATGTAAATTGAATGCTACACTGCGAGAAAGGTGATAAAACATAATAAGCATTTTCATCGTTTTAATTAAGTCTAATGCAAAACCGATTAATGCGAAGACTCTTGCATTTATACAATTGACCTCCCTCAAGTATTATATAAATGCTCCCAAGACTCAATTTCTGTAAATTGATAAGCCAACTTCTTGGCTAATTCTACTTTTAGAATTCCTGGTCGATAAATTTCTGTAAATTCTATCTTTAGTCCATCATAATCACGAGATATTACTCGGTCTATAATGTTGAGGTAAAATAGGATACTACTTACCCAACGTAGAAGGGGTCATATGGAGAGTAAGGTCCTATATGCCTACCGACGAAGAAGGGATTCATAGCAGTTTTCCCTATAAAGACTAATCTCAATTTTAGATTTTAGAGGAAGGTCCATCAACTTTAATTTTATTCATTTAAGTGAACGAATGATCTAGCATTATGAGAATGAATAATTTAAGATGATAGCTTTTAGAAGTTTGAGTGACATCTGGATGTCCATGATAATTAACATGCAATCTATATGAGTCAATTTTCATGCAATTAAGTAGTAGGTGGTTTGGTTTAGGTGGAATATGATGCAATAACTATCATGCAAAAGAAAAACAATCAGAACGGAAAAATGAAAAATAAAGTACAAAGTCCTAGTGTGGCATATCCTATCAAAATAGAACAAAAATACACTTTGGAATCCATCCTTATGGACCCTAGAAGCTTGACTTCATGTTCCATCTTGGTCCATGTAGCGGGAGTGAGCTATCCGATCTCCATCTTTGGTCTTCTCAAAATACAATTTTTAAAATTACAAAATATAAACCTATTTACATTCTAATTTAAAAATTATAATTAAAAATTACAAAGGGGAGATTCGAGATCTCAAAATACATCCAAGACCATGTTACCATCATTACGATAACACAATCTACTAAGGCCACACTAAGCAATACAAATTACAACCTCTTGTAAAAATACCAAAATAATCCATTCATCCATCCATTCATTCATTCATTCAACAAAATAGAAAATGCATCAACAAAATAAATTAAACATTCAAGACATAATTCATTAATTATGATGATTAATTTATCCAAACCACCTTTAAAATGATCAAAATTATGTGACAATTCTTTAATTGTACACAACAATTTTAATCAACCATAATCCAATTTAATTCATATTATCGGGTATAACATAAATTAAATTCAACATTATCTTAAACCTTTTTAAAATAATAGGGTATCTATCATTGTGAACTTTTTCACAACAATAATCAACATACATTATCTTTATAATGCAATAAACAAAACAAAAATAAAAATTAAATTTTTTTTTCACTATTCACAGATGAACAGTACCCGTGAACAGTAGCAGGTACAAATTTTTTTTTTTTCTCGGTTTTAAAAAAAAAACAAAACAAACACAAATTAATCTTTTTAATTTGATCATGCTAATAAAACTAGATCGGTACAAACATTCAACATCTAATCATTATTAAACATTGATACAAACTAGATGATTCAAATTAACCATTTAAAATGAATATCTAAATCATGATTAATCAATTATCAAAATACTCAACTAATCATAATTGTTTTGTATATTCATATCGAAAAATTAGCACAATGAATGTTCTTTAACATCCAAAACAAATTCCTTTTTCATTTCAATTTAATCCTCATTAAATCAAAACATCAACTAATTCATTATATTATTATCTTAACCAATTAAAACAACAACATATATGAATAAAAAGGGAACCCTAAAAAAAAAAAAAAACTCTCGACCCCAAAAAAATCACGGCTGGAAAAAAACAGCAATTTTTTTTTTGTTTTTTTTAAAAAAAAATTATACCAATCATTTATGAAAAAGACATATAAAATAATTTCATAGCCTAAGGCTCTGATACCACTTGTGGGAAATATCGGTATACTTCCCTTTAAATAATTCGGATTATAATGAAATTATAACTATATGAATTTTTAGTCATAAATGAAATTGCATAATATAAATAAGAGATTAAGAAATAACCTTCGGTCCTAGTAAAAGGCCTAAGAACAAATACCAAAGTAGGTATTCTCCTAATCGTTACACCCATGATGGTTCAAGAAATGCCTTCGTCGTGCTAGAACGAATACCCAAAAATTACTTCTAATTTTGTGTGTATAATTGATGATGAATATGAAGATGAATGAGAGAGACAAAAATCAGAATTTTTCTTCTCTTTTCACCCTAGGTGGGCCGTGAGATTAGAGAGTCCTCTAGGGTTTTTTTTTTCTTTTTATCACCCTTGAGCCGAAAATTCAAGAGGAGAGAAAATCCATAATCAAAAACCCTAGTTTCCATATTTATCTCAACCTCTATTAGGTAATTAGCATATTATTTTAATATATACATAATGTAATATGTATTCTAATTATTACTAGTAATGGACCGTCACATAAACCGAGTAATGCCGGACCAATACTCTATAATAATATCGTGCAACACATATTCGCCAACTTAAATATAACAGTTTACATTTAGTTTAGACCAACATTATATACATTGATTAAATATAACATTTTATATTCAATTACCAGCTAACATTATTTAATCGTTATTAAATAATCATATCATCATCACATTTGACTAACCTTTTAGTCAAATACTTCGACTAACCTTTTAGTCATTTAATAAGGCATCAATATGAGTATTTTCTCAAATAATCACATCTCTCAAACACATCCTTTAGGTGTGACTTTTAGGGATCAGTTGATCACCGCCATCTGTATGACAATAACGTCAAACTTATCTAGCAAGCCAACCGTTATCGTTAAACGTTAATCAACTGATTATAATACAAAGTATACCCTGTGAACCTTAGATGTTATCACACTAACTGTGTGGAGGACACTAGCTCCAACAGTCCCCTCCTAAAGCAATTAACATTCATACAATCAACACAAGTTCATTCCTTTTCCCCCAATTTAATTATGACTACTACAACAATCACAAGCAAAGCATAAACATTTATACTTACCACAGAAGTCGATCAAGGCAATGGAACAAGCGATCCGACACGAGATAATCAAAGGCTCAATGAGGGATTTGAGAGAGTTTAGGAGTTTAGGGTTTTGAGATTATGAAACGTAAAAACAGATTATGAATTAATATCTCCTATTAAGCCCTTAATCAACCGTGCGAACCAATCCATAAAATCGTCGTACGCGGTCGAGTACAATATGTTGTCGATCAAGTATGACTCACACGGTCGAGTGCCAAAGTCACTCGACCGAGTACACAAGGTCAAAACCACCCAAAAGACACAAGCCAAATTCACTCGGCCGAGTAGACTATAATCGGCCGAGTACCTCATGTACTCGGTCGAGTAAGCCCTACTTGGCCAAGTCCCCTACACATAAGAATATGGAGTATTACAGTCTTCCCTCCTTAAGAACGAACATCGTCCTCGAAGTTGACAACTCATACTCCTACCAAAAGACACCTTACCAACAACAACACAGGGCTCAACATAACAACACATATGCTAAACATATGTCACAACAACAGATAACAAGACATATGCTAAACATATGTCGCAACTGTTGGAGCAAGTGTCCTCCACAATAGTGCATTTATATTATAAATCTCATTTTGGAATATTAGTGGGATAACTAGTGTTTTAATACTCCACGTCAGTTGATTAACGTAAATCGATAACGGTCAGCTGACTAAAGTTAGACGTTATTGTCGTATGACGACGGTAATCAACTGACCCCTTTCGGTCACACCTATAGGATGAGACCCAAACAGAAATCTAATTATTTGTATACGATACATATTAATTAGTACTTTACATATATATTTGATATATGTTTAATTACGAGAGTTAGTTATTGGAAATTGAGTTACGAACTCATTCCGGATTCGTTTATTAGTCAATTATACGATAATTGACTGAATAAATTTTACGTCTTATTTTAATACGATTGAATAAGATTTAATTTAGTGATTAATAGTTAATTCATTAAATTAGTTGAGGTTATGCATATACTTTGAGGTAGAGATGATTAGTTAATTATATTTACAAGGAGTTGTAAAATAAATTAACTAGGCATTGTGGGACCCATTATATATTGATATAATGATAAAATATCACTTAAAAGTTAAGTGTATATTATTTACTAGATTTCATGCCCGTGCGATGCACGGGTTTACATTAATGTCATTTTCATAAATTTTTCTTTAAATAATATATTAAGAAAAATAATATATTAAGTAGTACACCATCTTTTTCTTTAAAATATACTCCCTACAATTCAATCCAAACTACTCACAGCTTTTTGCACAAGTTTTAAGAAAATTGTTGTTTTTGGTGAGGGAATATGGGAAAAAGATAAGAGATGTAGTACATAAATTAGGTGAGTCATGTTATAAGAATGACAATTTTTGTAAATATAAGTATGTTATAAGGATAGAGTTGTCCTAATTTTACTTATTTATGGTATGAGTAGTTTGGATTGGATTGTCCTAAAATGGAAGGTGGGTAGTTTGGATTGGATTGTCCTAAAATGGAAGGTGGGTAGTTTGGATTGGATTGTCCTAAAATGGAAGGTGGGTAGTTTGGATTAGATTTGAGGGAGTATATTTCTATTATTTTTATTTTATATAATAATTTAAAGATTATCCACTTAATTTTTTATATCCAAAGTATTATTTATGAAACTTTCCTAAATTCAGTTTTTATGATGTAAATTTCACTATTGTAAAGATAATAATACAAACTTGTAAGAGATCTCTAAGACAATACTTAAGATACTCAAAAGATTTTGGGTGGATACATAAGTTCCAATTATGACTCCTATTTATAATCATAGGATCACCATATCTTAAGGTAAATTTTCGATGTGAGTCAATTCTACTTTTTATATATAGCATATTCACCACACCTACGTTATTTTTCAATGTGGGACAAATAACATACTAGGTACTACATCATATTTTTCTATAAATTAATTATTTCTTGAATACTACTAAACCATTCTACTAATATTAGAATAATAAAAAATATTTTAAAAGTCATTTATATAATTTTCATATACGTAGGTTATAATTATATGATCTTATAAATGATATGGTAGTAAAAAATACAAAATTTATACTCTAATGAAAGCATTTTTCGTTAAGAATCCAAATATATAAGTTTCGAAATGTTTTGCATTATATTTTTTTTGCCAGATTGATAATCAATTTTTTCTTACGTAAATAATAGTTGTGATTTTAAAAATATTACATAGTATCTTTTTCGTAATCTTGGAAGATCTTAAAATATACTTTCCAAAAATTAAAAAAGATGATGTTGACCAATAGAATTACTCGAAAAAAGCCTCTTTTATATATTTATATTGATTAGTTTGAGTCATATAATTGTTATATGATCAAATTAACCCTTAATTATACAAGATAATTAAGCATATGATTATAAGTATTTGTGGGACAAATATCAAAACTCAAAATGGACCACATGACACTAGTGGGGGCCGAAATCATGTAGTGGAATAACATGATGGTTGTTGTTTCTTGTATCACACTACAACATGTGATCATGTCATATTTATGACACATGATCATGTTCTTATTCATTCCTACACTCAACTAGTTTGCATGAGATTATTTTAAGCAAAATAAGAGGCCACTAAGGCTCTCCTTGGCCGGACCATGTGTCCTTTATATGGACAAAATTGTTGTTCATTTAGTACACTGGTTCATTCTTATTTTGCATGCTTATCACTCTAAAATCCTCATCTCTCTAAAAACTCTCAAACAGTAATATTTTTCCTATTACTAGAGTAGTAATAAATCTAATATTAGTTCATATTATCACTTGTGTTTTCTAGTCAAAAACTAAGTGATTAGTTTGGGTTTTCTCTTGGGTGCATCTTGAAGGAGATCTTCTAACTTGAAGATTACAAGGAGGATCATCTATTTATTTCTAGCTCAAGATCAACAAGAAAGGTGTTTCTTGTTGTGCCCATATAAACCGAAATTTCCCAATGTAAGGAAATTACTTCTTATTTTTATTATGCATTTTAATTTGAATGCATGTTACATAGATCTTTATTAAACACTAAATTAACAAGTAATTTAGTAACTAATTAGAGGAGTATAATTAGGGTCTATGAACTTTCATGTGGTATAATAGCTAGCTTGTAGCATGCATGTTGATTTTGAGCATTAAAATCGGGTTATACGATAACTTGAGTAAAATCAAAAATTTATGTTAAAAATGGTTTTCACGAAATTTTCTGATTTTCATGCATACCTACTGACCTCAAAATGTTTGTGGTCAAATTTGGTGAATTTAAGAATTAATTGGCTATTTATTATGATTTATGGCCTTTAAAACCGAGTTAGCATGCGGTTTTATGTTAAAAGTTAACTAAAAATAGTTGCATGTTGAATCTCGCCTCAAATTTTTTATATGATCTCACATGCATGGTGTACATATTGTATGTAAAATTTCGTGACGTTTGGTCATGTATTGCATGCTTATTGATTTTTATTGGATAAAAATCGATTTAAAGGAGTTATTTTGTTCTTAAAATTGAAACGAAACTTTATGGAGTTCTAAATTTGTTGTACATTTTTAAATATTATTTATTTCATCCTGGTAAAATTTGAATTTTTTTTTCATCATTTTACTGTTTTAGTTGGTTTTTATTTGATAAAACCGATTTTTATAAAGCTATTTGTTCATGAAATCATTTCAAATTTTTGGGCAAATATTTTTTGTTCTTGACGTTCCTAGAAGTGTTCCAGTATGTAAAAAAATTTTTGTTTCAATTTTTAATGATTTTTCATTTTTATGTTGGGTTTAATTCATAAAAGTTATGATTAAACCTCTTTAAATAGCAAATGCGATCAATTCAAACTAATTAAATACAAATAAAATTAGTGGGGACTAATTTTGAGTTCTAAATCAGTTTAGATAATTATTTTGAGCTTAAATACGATTTAAGTGTTGATTATTGATTTTTAGTAGATAAAATCGATAAAATTCGTAAAAACCGAGCTAGAATGAACATGACAAGTGTTGTGGGTTATTTTGGCATGATTTTACACATTTTTTTATTTATGTTGTTATTATTGAATGACTGAATGTCATTTATTTATTTTTATTGCAAGTTGTACCTAGTATGGCCTAGATTATTTTAATCGGTATTACCCGTAATGTAAGGGAATACCGATTCGGTTGTAATTATTTGCGATCTCGTATCGTCCGTTTGTAATAATTAATAGATTTATTTTGATCAAATGTATAATAGGATTTTCTATGTATCATTTGTATCTTTTGTATTTATTTATTGTGAAGACGGTGATTCCCGAAGTCGGTGTTCCAAAAGACGGTGCCATATTGGAAAGCGTTCCATGAAGAGGCAAGGGACCAAGGAGTTGGTTTACGATTTTGTAATCATCTAGTTAATTAGATTAGCTAGGTGGCCATACTAGGATTTAATTTGATTGCTTGCTTTATTTTTCCGCACATGCCTTAATCACCAACATGCATTTTATTTATCGATTGTCAATTCAACGTTATTCAAAATTCACCGACTTAGTTCACTTATAGGGAATTAATAACTAAAATTGGCAAGACCTCTCACATAACTTAAAAAGGAATTGAGATTTAGCCTTACCAATTGAAGCACCTATGAATCCCGTGTTCATTAGGACAACCACAACGTGGACCTTTTTACCTCGGGTAAGTAGGGTGATACGATCACACGCCTAAATTGGGTTGGACTCAACAAGATAAGCGTTATCTTGGGACTAGGAGATGGGTTTAGTTGAAATCCGTCAACCGAGAGTTCTAGGAGTAGAATTAGTCAAAAGTTGACTTACCGTCTTTTACATAAAAGTTGCATAACATGTTCTTTTGTCTAAAATGCGGGTCTCGGAATCGCTTATATAATTTCGTGAGGGGTCATTATATGAGTGACTTGTTTAAATTGGTTATACAAGTAAAATTGATTAAAACAATGAATGTTAATATTTCCTAATTTTGTTGTAGTTATTCATAATTCGCAATGGCAAACAATAACAACACCGTTCAACTAGGAAAAGACTCATGGCTAAGGTCCGTTATGGACAAATTCATCTTAAAAGACGATGGAACTAATTTCGTCGAGTGGGAGCAAACGATCAAGAGTGCGGCGTTATCGGATAACGTTTTGCGCTACTTGACCGAGGCACCTCCCAATGAACCCGGCCCAAGAGCCACTAATGCGGCCAAAGCCGCCTATGAGGAATACCTTAAGGTAGCAAACGACGTCAAGATGGTCTTGATTTGGTCGATGTCCTCAAGCCTTAAGCAACAATACATCACCCTTGGAGCATATGAGATATTCTCTAGGGTGACGTTGGCCTTTTCTCAATCACCCGAGATTCGCCAATACAATGCTATGACTCGGCTTTTTGAAGCCAAGCTAGAGAAGGGCCAAAAGGTTGGCCCACATGTGCTTAAGATGGTGGAACATGTGGACACTCTAGATCGTCTAGGGGTCAAAATTCCTAAGAAGCTAGCGGTTGGCCGCATCCTTCACTCACTTCCTCCCAAGTTTGCCCAAGCTAGGGCAAACTATAACATGCATTGCATGGATAAGAGCTTTCACGAGCTCCATGCTCTCCTTACCCAAGTCGAAAGGGATATGGAAGCAAGTGGGAGTGAGCAAAAGGATGTTCTTTCAATGAGATTGAAGAACTTGAAGCTAGGGGTTCAAAAGGGGAAGGGAAAAGCCAAGGCCCAATTTAAGAAGCAAGGAAAGGGAAAGGGCAAAGCTATTGTGAATAGCAATGCCAAGGCTAAGGGTAAGAAGCACGCCAAAGACGAATGCTTTTATTGTAAAGGCAAGGGACATTGGAAACGCAATTGTCCCAAGTATTTGAAGGATAAGAAGGACGGATGTGTGACACCGTCATGTATAATCCTCTCTTCTCTCTATATGATAGATATTAACTATGCTTGCACTTCCACTTGGGTATTTGATACTGGATGTGGTTGTCACCTTTGTAATCACTTGCAGGGGCTGAAGGACGTGCGAGCACTAGCCAAGGGTGATGTGGACCTACGAATGAGGAATGGAGCAAGAGTTGCCGCCGTCTCCGTAGGAACTTATGTACTAACCTTACCTAGTGGTCTTGAGTTGTATTTAAGTAATTGTTATTTTGTACCCTCCTTGACTAAGAACATTATCTCTATTTCCGTACTTGACGCGGAGGGTTTCTCATTTGTAATCAAGAACAATAGTTGTTCATTTTTTTTTAATGATGTGTTGTATGGTAAAGCCATCTCTATTGGAGGTATTTATGTTTTTGATAATATTAATGAAATATATCATGTAGAAAGCAAGAAGCTCAAATTAGGTGAACCTAATCAATCATACCTTTGGCATTGTCGTTTAGGTCATATAAACGAACGATGCATAAAGAGACTTGTTTCAACGAAACTTCTCAAACCATTTAATTACGAATCTTATGGTGAATGTGAATCTTGTATCTTGGGCAAGATGACTAGTGCTCCTTTTACGGGAAAAGGGACACGAGCAAGTGAAGTATTAGGCCTTGTACATACTGATGTATGTGGCCCAATGATTCTCCAAGCTAGAGGTGGTTACAAGTACTTCATTACTTTTACCGACGATTTGAGTAGATATGGACACGTCTACTTAATGAGGCATAAGAGTGAAGCCTTTGAAAAGTTCAAATAGTTTCAACATGAAGTGGAAAACCAATTGAATAAGAAGATAAAAACCCTACGATCTGATCGTGGTGGTGAATATCTAAATTATGAATTTGATTCACACCTAAAAGATTGCGGTATAGTATCACAATGGACTCCTCCTGGAACACCTCAATTAAATGGTGTGTCTGAAAGGAGAAACCGAACTTTATTAGATATGGTTCGGTCGATGATGAGTCTTACAGAGCTTCCTGACTAGTTTTGGGGATTTGCCATCTTAACCGCAATATTTTCACTAAATCGTAGCCCGACTAAAGCGGCCAATAAGACTCCATATGAAATATGGAAAGGAAAGGTTCCTTATTTGTCGTTTATGAAAATTTGGGGTTGCGAGGCGTTTGTTCATGAGAAGTCTAATGACAAGCTCGCACCCAGATCCGACAAATGTTATTTTGTAGGATATCCTAAGGAGACTCGTGGATATTACTTCTACAACCGTCATGAGGACAAAGTGTTTGTGTCTCGTGATGCTGTCTTTCTAGAAAGCGATTTCGTTTCTAAAAGGCAGAGTGGGAGAAAATTCGAACTTGACGAAGTTCGAGAGCCACAAACCAAAAATGAAGTGGAGGAAAACGTTCCCTCCTCGTCTGAAACGGTTATTGTCCCTAGAAGGTCAGGTAGAATTAGTTATCAACCTGATCGTTACCTCGGATGTATCGAGGGAGATGGTGATTTATTACTTTTTGAAAGTGATGAACCCACAACCTACAAGTCGGCCGTTTCTAGTCCCAACTCCACGCATTGGCTTGAGGCCATGCAATCCGAAATGGATTCTATGTACGAAAATCAAGTATGGGACTTGGTAGACTTACCTGAGAAGGTGCGACCTCTTCAGTGCAAGTGGATCTACAAGATCAAGAATGGCATAGATGGACATATTGATGTCTACAAAGCTAGATTGGTGGCAAAAGGCTTCACTCAAGTTCATGGTTTACACTATGACGAAACTTTTGCCCCAGTCGCTATGCTTCGATCCATTAGGATTCTCTTAGCGGTTGCCGCATTTTATAACTATGAAATTTGGCAAATGGATGTCAAAACCGCCTTCTTGAATGGGATTCTAGAAGAGGAAGTGTACATGACACAACCTGAAGGTTTTGAGGATAAATCCAACCCTAAGAAGGTATGCAAACTTAAGAGATCCATTTATGGTCTTAAGCAAGCATCAAGGAGTTGGAATCATCGCTTCGATCATGTAATTAAACAAAATGGATTCACTCGAAGTGTCGAGGAACCATGTTTATACATGAAGTTTAGTGGGAGCAAAGTTACTTTCCTTATCTTGTATGTGGATGACATACTTCTCATTGGGAATGACATACCAATGCTTACTTCTACCAAGGAGTGGCTTGGGAAACATTTCCAGATGAAGGATTTGGGAGAGGCACAACGCATTTTGGGTATCCGGATCTATAGAGATAGATCCAAGAGGATACTAGCATTAAGTCAAGAAGCTTATATAGATAAGATTCTTGATCGGTTCAAAATGAAAGACTCTAAGAGAGGCTTTCTTCCAATAGGTCATGGTATCACTCTGAGTAAATCCCAGAGTCCTACCGTCACCGAGGAGATTGAACGCATGAAGTTGATCCCTTATGCTTCAGCAGTTGGGTCAATCATGTATGCTATGATGTGCACTCGCCCTGACGTCGCCTATGCTTTGAGCATGACGAGTCGTTATCAAGCCAATCCAGGTGAGAGTCACTGGATAGCCGTAAAGAACATCCTTAAGTACTTACGAAGGACTAAAGATTCGTTCTTGGTGTTTGGAGGAGAGACTGAGTTGCGTGTAAAGGGTTACACAGACGCTAGTTTCCAAACTGATAGGGATGATTTAAAATCCCAATCCGGCTATGTCTTTATGTTGAATGGAGGAGCCGTTTGCTGGAAGAGCTTTAAGCAAAGCGTGACTGCGGATTCTACAAAAGAAGCTGAGTACCTCGCGGCATCAGAGGCTGCAAAGGAAGCTGTGTGGTATCGGCAGTTCTTGGAAGGACTAGGAGTAGTCCCTACTGCCACAGATCCCATCACGATGTATTGTGATAACAGTGGGGCTATGTTTCAAGCAAAGGAGCCCAAGTCTAGTAACAAGTCTAGACATGTACTTAGGAAATACCATGTAATTAGAGATTATGTGGAGAGGAAGGAAATAGATGTATGTAAGGTTGGGACAAACGATAACATCGCTGATTCTCTAACCAAGCCTCTTACAAAGGCTAAACATGATAGTCATGTCGTCTCGATGGGATTAAGACGAGTTCCTGAATTCCTCTAGATTATGTGATAAGTAATAATTGAATGTTGTATCAATGTTTACATATATGATAACTGTATTCATTGTTCGAGTTTTATATTAGCTCTTTTATTTAGTATTGACTAATTTTTATTACTTTGTTTTGTCCAAATTGGTTATAAAAAAGGTTGAACTCAATTCAAGTGAACATGATGAACTTAGTAATTGTCCCTAGTCGTTTGCATAAGGTGACGTCTCGAAACGACTAGATTGTAAGTCGATCGATGGTTGGTTCAGCACCATGGGGTCATGTGGATGACTGATCGTTTAAATAGACAGATTGTAGAGACACTCTGTCGGACAGTGACCATGATAGAGTCCCTTATCAAAATTGTTGAAGCCTGGTTGTGGCGGGGATTTCTATTATATTCCTATGAGTCGATTCTTTAGACTGGCGACCATTTACCTGAGTCGGTGTAATTTCCGATTGACTTTGGTTTTT
>JAIUZE010017086.1:0-32230 GCA_022085475.1 Heliosperma pusillum | reverse complement strand
TTGCTGAAGTAGCTTAGCTTTCATATGCTAGGTTATATGTTAGTTATTTGTTTATAACATGAAAAGCATATCATATATGTTAAGGTTTTGTATTTTCTATATACATTGCTTTTATGTTATTCATGTTTCATTAAACTCGACATTTCGTGGCTGGGAGAACTCGGAGTTACTCCCCACTGACTGTGGCTTCCGTGTTTATATTAATGCGGTTGGCAGGTTCGTGATGCATACTTGGGTACATTGACGAGCTAGCGAGTGAAGTATTTACCTCGGACCTATATTCGGTTCTTAGGATTGTATATTATTATACACTCTTTTATTTCCGTATTTATACGGGAGATATGTCTCCCGTCTTGTATAATTCTTATGTATAATATTATTTTCCTTTTGTTATGAACCTTTTTATTTATGACACCTTTGTTTATTATTTAATTTATTTTTTCTTTCCGCAAATTTGAGGGTGTCACAAGCCGTCTCTTGCGTTGATTGATATTGGTCCACATACATCAGTATGTATGAGTCCTAATAGGTCATTAGCACGCATTCCAACACCTTCGAAGGAAATTCGAGTCTTTTTGCCGATAAGACATGATTCACACGTGCCAAATGATTCGTAATCAAATGGGGAGATAGTGTCATTCTCAATGAGCTTCTTTACACGTTTTTCATTTATGTGTCCCATACGACAGTGTCATAGATAAGTTTGATCTTTGTCACCAACCTTTACTTTCTTATTATTCACATGTAATATGTCTGTGGTTTGATCTAAGATATAAATGCCATTCATGGAAACTGCTTTGCCATTAACCATTTCATTCAAAGAGAAAATACAGCTAATATTGTCTTTAATTGAAAATGAAAAACCGTCTTTATCAAGCACGGAAACAGAAATAATGTTCTTAGATAAACTGGGTAGATAGTAACAGTTATATAAATACAACTCAAATCCACTCGGGAGTTGGATTACATTTGTTCCCATTGAGACTGCAGCAACTCTCGCTCCATTCCCGACTCGCAGGTCCACATCACCCTTTGCGAGAGGTGTGATGTTTTTTAGGCCCTGCAAATGATTACACAGATGAGAACCACAACCTGTATCAAGTACCCAAGTTCCGAAACTTGCATGGTTAATCTCAATCATATGGATATAAGATGACATACCAACAGGAGTGACGCGGCCTGTTTATGTCCTCACGGTACATGGGACAGTTCCTCCTCCAATGCCTAGTCTTGTGGCAATGGTGGCACTCAATGTCACTGTCCTTGCTCTTTGCCTTGCCTTGTGAGCTACTAGTCTCACCAGACCCACTCTTACCCTTTCCTGACTTCTTAAACTTTAGCTTCCCTACAGTTAGGTCGCCGTGAGCCTTGCCCTTACCTTTGTTCTTGTTGGAAATCATGAGAACATCTTGCTTCATGCTCCCACTCAATTTCAGATCCTTCTCGGTCTGTACGAGAAGTGAGTGTAGCTCATGAGGACTTTTCCTCATGTCATTCATGTAGTAATTTGCCCTGAAAAGGGTAAAACCATCATGAAGTGAATGAAGCATACGGTCAATGACTATGCTCTCACTGATTTTGCAATCAAGTGCCTCCAGCTTCTCGACATTCTCAATCATATCAAGAATGTGTGGGCTAACTGGTTGGCCCTTCTGGAGTTTCGCCTCAAAGAAGCGACAGGTATGCTCATAAGTAACGATTCTCGGTGCTTTTGAGAATTCGTTAGTGAGCGTGGTGAAAATCTTATTTGCACCTTGGGCAATGAAGCGTCTTTGCAAATTGGTTTCCATTGCAAAGATGAGTACGCTCTTTATCGCACCCGCTTCCATAAAGAAGTCACTATAAGCAAGTGACTCGTTAGCTCTTGCATTGGGGCCTGGGTTTGGCGGTATTGGCTCAGTCAAGTACTTGAGCTTGCCGTCAGCAATGGCTGCATTCCGTAATGCCGCCTCCCAGTCCGCAAAGTTGGACCCGTCATTCTTCAGTCGCGTGGACTGATTCATGTGGTCCATGAAAGTTTTAAGCCAGGATTCGCGTGCGAGTGTGGTTCTTGGTATAGGGACATCATTATGGCCAGCCATTTGTTATTAGCAGTATTATCAATATAAAACGAATTCTACACTGCGAAAAAGAAGAAAAAACATTATAAGCATACTCATCGATATGAATTAAGTCTAGTGCAAAACTTGTTTAATGCGAAGACTCAAGCATTTATACAATTGACCTCCCTCAAGAATTTTATAAATGATCCCAAGACTCAATTATCTATAAATTGATAAGCCAACCTCTTGGCTAATTCTACCTTTAGAATTCTTGGTCGATAAATTTCTATCTTTAGTCCATCATAATCACGAGAAACTCTTCGGATTATAATGTTGAGGTAAAATAAGTCAACAAATACTACTTACCCAACGTAGAAGGGGTCATAGTGAGAGTAAGGTCCTATATGCCTACCCACGAAGAAGGGATTCATAGTAGTTTGGCCTATAAAGACTAGTCTCAATTTTAGGTTTTAGAGGAAGATCCCATCAACTTTATTTTAATTCATTTTAAGTGAACGAATATCTACCATGCGAGAATGAATAAACTAAGATGATGGCTTAAAATTCGTGTGACGTCTTTATGTCCATGATAACTAACATCCAAACTATATGAGTCAATTTTCATGCATATTAGTAGGTGGTTTGGTTTTGGCGGAATATGATGCAATAACTATCACGTGAAGAAATGCAACAAGAACGAAAAATACGTAAAATTACAAAGTCCTAGTGTGGCCTATCTACCAAAATGAACAAAATACAACTTTGGAATCCATCCATAATAGGACCCGAAAAGCTTGTCTTGATAATCCATCTTGGTCCATGTAGCGGGAGTGAGCAATCCGATCTTCATCTTTAGTCTTCTCAAATTACATTTAATAAATTACAAAATATAAATTTATTTACATTCTAATTTAAAAACATAATTTCAAAGAAAACAAAAGGAGATTCGAGATCTCAAAATTACATCAAGATCATGTTTCCATCATTACGAAAACATAATCAACTAAGGCCACACTAGGTAATACAAATTACAACCAATTGCAAAAATACATAAATAAATCATTCAACAAATCATTCAACAAATCATTCAACAAAATAAAATGCATCAACAATAAATTAGTCATTCAAGACATAATTCCATAATTATGTAGAGTAATTTATCCAAACCACCTATTTTAAAATGATCAAAATTATGTGACAATTCCTAAATTACTCACAATAACTCCAATCAAACATAATCCAATTTTAATTCATATTATCGTATAATATGAATTAATCCAACATTATTTTAAACCATTTTAAAATAATTGGGTATCCAATAATTGTGAACTTTTTCACAACAACAATCATACATTATCAATATAATGCATAAAAAATATCCGGCCAAAAATAAAAAAAAACCGAATCAATTTTTTTTTTTTTTTTTTTTATAAAACAGCCACGTTATTATTATTTTTTTAATTTTTAAATAATACATACAAAATAAACATTTTAATTTAATGTTGCTAATATTACAAGATCGGTACAATTATCAACATTTAATCATTATTAAACATCGATACAAACTAGATGATTCAATTTAACATTTTAAAATGAATATCTAAATTATGATTAAATCGATTATCTTAATATTCGACAAATCATAATTGATTTGAACATCATTAAAATTAATGAATCATGATGCAAAACAACAATTTAACATCATGTATGCCGAAAATGTAAAGCAAAAACAAATGTTCATAAACATACAAAACAATTTCCATTTACATTTTAATTTAATCCTTATTAAACTAAAACATCTACAAATTTATCATATTGTCATCTTCACATTTTAAAACAACAATATCAATAAGTCAAAATGAAAACAAGAATAAATAAAAAAATAACACGGCCAAAAAAAATTGAGCCGAAAAAAAAAATTTCAGAAAAATTTTAATTCTATATTTCATCATTTAAGAAAAATCATATAAAATAATTTCGTAGCCTATGCTCTGATATCACTTGTGGGAAATATCGGTATATTTCATCATGAAATTTAAGGATTAGAACGAAATCATAATATATGAAATGCGAGTCATAAACGAAATTCATAATATAAAACATAGAGATTAGAATCAACCTCCGGTCCTAGCAATATGGCCTAAGAACAAATATCGAGATCGATATTCTCCTAATCGTTGCACCCAAGATGCTCTGAGAAATGCCTTTTTCTTGTGCTAGAATGAATACCAATATTACTCATAATATTTTTTGTCAGAAGTCATGATAATAATGTAGAGAAGAAGAGTTTATATCAATCTCTTCTACTCTCTCTTTGACCGTCCAAGAGGTGGAGAAAAAGAGGACTCTATTTTTCTCTACTTGTTTTTAGGTTGTTAGCTTTTCATTTTAATGTATAAAATGTGTATGTCTCATTATTGTCATTTATGTTGTCACATATTAATAAGTCCATACAACATCTTGTAGTCGATTTATTAATACCGGTCTGACATCATTTATTATGACAATATCGCATAATATATATGTCAACTATAAATATCGTATATTTATAATTTGCTAATTAAATATAACAGTTTATATTTAATTACGAATTAACATTTAATTCGTTTAAGCTTACATTATTTAATCGTATTAAATAATTACATTATATACATCAATTAGATATAACAGTTTATTTTCAATTACGAATTAACATTTAATTCTCCTCTGCTAATATTATTTAATCGTATTAAATAATCGTATCATCATTACATCGACTAACCTTTTAGTCATATAAGGCATCAATATGATTATATTTTTTCATATAATCATATCTCTCAAACACATCCTTTAGGTGTGACTTTTAGGGACCAGTTGATCACCGCCATTAAAATGACAATAACGTCAAACTTTTAGCAAGCCAACCATTATCGATAAACGTTAATCAACTGATAAGAATACTAAGTATACCCTGTGAACCTGTAAGAGGTTTATACACGTTATCACACTAACTGTGGAGGACACTAGCTCCAACATTGACCCGTCATAAGCTTAATACGGGTCAAGCTCCTCTCACAAAGAGCAAGTGGGGGACAAGTGAGGTGCTCTATTTGCCTCCCACCTGCACATCCTCTTGCCCTTCATGAGGGGGCTTGACCCGTCTGAAATGAGAATTTGTGATTCTAAATAACCCTTCATATTCATGGGTAGAACAAAACTTAAGGGTTTTAATAAAATAAGGTAAAGTATTGTGGTAGGGTGAGGTAATTAAAATAAGTATTATTGTGAGGTGAGATGATTAAAATAAGTATAAGAATTTATTAAATAAGGAAATAAGAAATGTATTGTGAATAGATGAAAAAGAAAAAAGGGAAGATTATATAGAATAAGAGGGAGTAGTTCCTAACTTTCTTTTGAATATTTGTAGTATTGATTCAACTTCTTGCGGGGAGCTTTCACCCTAAGCATCCGACCACCTCCACTTATTTTAATGCTCCCCCTTCTCTAATTTAATATCCTAACACGAAAAATCGGACGAAATAGGTTTAAAAAGTACTCGGACATAACTCTGTCTTTTCAACCTAAATTCGAAGAAGACCCGATTCGGTAATAATCCGCACGTTTATAGTCAAGACTCGCCCTACCTGCAACCTGACACGAAAATAGGGAAACTTATTATAAATTTGTATGTAAAGCAAATTTAAAACTCATATAAAATGATAAAAATAATCTAAAATTTAAATATTTTGAAATAATTTTTTTTATATTTATTTTAAAGAATATTTTTACTTCATGAATAATAAATAAAATAGTTATCATATAAATATAGTTAATGCTTGACACGTACGTGTAATAACTAATCGATCCATTGTTTCATATATTGTTTTGAAATTGAATATTTTAAGCAAATAATGCTTACTCTTACTAATATCACATGTTAAAATTAGGTAATTATAAAAAATAAGAATCCCTATATGTTTATAATTAAAATTAAAGAAAATAAACATCTATAAAAAGATGTTAATCCGATCCGTTTTTAGCCAGAAACGCGTAAACCATTCTATTTTGGCTCAATTATTTTATATATATTCCATGCCAACTTCTCCAGCTATATATTAAGACAAAGCCCCAACTTTATTATTTAGCCCAACTCAATATACTATGCAAAACATACGGGGAAGTGAAACAAGTTTAAGTTATGGCTTGTGATTATCAATACTTTTTAAATCGTGAGATATGTGCACTTCTACACAATTAACTGCATTTACCAGCCCAAGTATTTAACTAACTATATTTCAAATTTGTTGTTTTCCAAGCTTAACTTCATGATAAAAATCCTCCATTAAAATGTAAAATAGCAAAAATATATTTATGGGTTCTTCCCATCCAACAAAATCAAAAGAAACAAAAGTTCAACCAACAGAATGCAAAGTTTTTGATAATCTCAATATCTTTAATTATCCGATCTCAAATTATATGGAGTCAGAGACACACTGCATCATCTCTTCACCTGCTTCCCTGTATAGTTCTGCCACATCCATTATACTCAAAACTTGCTCAAAATTCTCACTTGCCACCTGATTTTGACACGAAATGTAAAATGCAACCCGTCAATCAATTTAAATTAACTATTTTACGTCTGTCCCAATCAATTATTCATCTTTGTTTAGAATACTCTTCACAAATAATAAGAAAGGTAAACAAATAAATGAGAAAAGAAAAGTATGAACATACACGTGCATGGAACAAGTAGACACATCGATCAGCATCGGAGGAAGTATGAGTTTCAACAATCGCCAATTGACGACTTAAAAGAGCACAGGTAAGACTTACCCAAAGGCCGCGCTTCTTGAGTGCATACACTGTGATATGAGCATCATTTCCACATATATTAAGCGCCACATTTGAAGATGTCCATGTGGTCATGATAACTTGAGCCGAGTCGGCCGACTCACTAGTATCCGGCCCGACCAAGTTATTCGCGTTGTTGTTGTCGTTTTCGTTGTCGTTGTTCATATACGACACCTTAGGAGTAATCAACCTCTCTAACTTCTCTTTTTCTAGCATTTCCAGGTTAGATTGTAATTCTTTGATGTAGCTAATTGCTTCTTCCACAATTGTTGCTTTGTCAGCCTGTAACATTAACATTAGTTCATTAAGCATGCATAGACAAAATCACAAATTTACAGAATCACACATTATTGTGAGATGGTTAGAGTATAAATTTGTTGTCAGATAGAACATATTGCATTTCATTAAATATTGAATAATGTATTTAAGTTGAATACTATGTACTTAACATACATATACTCACATATCTATCTATATGAAATTCTCCCTACCTAATGAGCCATAATTTATTGTCAAACTCATAACTCATATATTTATGAGTTCTAATATACTTTTCTATGACATAGTAAACTTATGATGAGTTATAAAATTTATCAATTAATAATGAGACATATTGAGCACTCCTATTATTAATATTATTATTTTGACAACATCTCGCGTTAATACTATTATGTTTATTATTCCCGCGGTTACTATAATTTCTTCGCTATTTCTCGCTAGTTTTGCAGATAAATTCACTATTCACTACTTTCACCTCAATTTTGTTAATTTCACTACACTCACATTTCAAATTATTAATTTCACTACTTCGGCCACTAGTACTATTACGTTCACTACCCGCGCAACCATTATTTTTACTTTTAAAAATTGCATCAGACGTATCGATTTAAATAAATATTAAATATTTGATCAGAAGGACATTTAAAAGTGTCAATTATTATAGTATAATTAAAGTAAAAATCTAATGAATTATGAAATATTCTATCTTTTGGAAATCAGGATTTATTTATCTATTTATAGTTTCCAAAACACAAACTACGTATATTATATTGATATGTAAACAATTAACTTATTAATACATCCAAAGTACTACATTAATTTTTATATGTTTATGTCGTTCCATTATTGTCTTTTGGTTTCCGGTTTATATATATAGTAATAGGTTTGGTTCCCGTCCCAACCCGGGTGACCTTTATTTGCCATTAAAAATTTATTTTATATGAAATATAATTACGTTTTATTTGTCTAACTTAAACTTTAATAAACTTTCCTAAGACATATCTGATGAGATATGAAATTTATCAATTAATAATGACACATTCAATACTTCCGTTGGTAATATTATTACTTCCACAACAGTCTCATGTTAATATTATTGCGTTCACTACTCTTGCGTTTACTATTATTTCTTTCACTATTCTCGCTTTTTTTTTCCGGTTAAATTCCCTATTCTTGTTAATTTTATCACGCTCACATATATATTTAAATAAATAAAATATGGGTTTTTCTACGTGGTACCCCTGTGTTTTTTCGAATTCTAAATGGTACCCCTACTTTTTTCGAAATCTACATGGTGCCCCTAAACTTAATGAAAACATCTCAAAATACCTAAAATGAAATAATAGGTCTCTTTTAAACGTGTATATTAGGCACTTTTTGTTGATCTTATAATTGGGCATGCCATTAACATAAATATCGTTTAGTTAATCATAAACATATTTTCTTTGTAAAATTTAGGTGTTTTAAGACTTGATTTTTAGTAGTCTGAGTATTTTATGTAATATTTATTAAGTTTAGGGGTATCATGTAGATTTCGAAAAAAGAAGAGTTACCATATAGAATTCGAAAAAACACAAGGGCATCATATAGAAAAACCCATAACTCGTTATTTTTTCAAAATTTACGTGGTAACCCTCAATTCTATTAATATGTATTACCGTGACCCTTAACTATTTATTCTGTTAGCTTGTCCATTAACTATGTGACATGGCCAATTGAATTATGAGATTTTCTACAAAGTAACTCTCTAACTTTTAAATCCTACAAGATAGCCCAACTTCTTCTATAAATCACACATGCTTAAATATATAATCCCTTAACTAATCTATTTGTTTTTCACATTTTTACTCAATTACACCCAAAGTTGTCAAATCCACGGTCATTACCCTTCAATTATCCGCGTTGTTAAAGAAAATTCTAGTAAGAACTTTCTTTGATATAAAAAAAATTCCCATTAAAATTTCGTATGTGTCAAAAGTTAAAGTACTCCATACCAGCATTGTAATAATCAATCTTAAATTTGATTCATAGGTTTCAATCAATTAAAAAGCTTTTATTTCCGAACACCATTAAATACCCGAAAAGTGAAAATGTTGTAAACAACTAAACAATGACTCATTTCAATTGTTCAACAAATTAGCACAATAAATATGTGTACAATTGAGGAGTGGAAACTCATTTGTAAACATAAGGCTTAAAGCTTATGGATTTGTTTATTAATTAATAAACTTGGTTTTTGGAGAATTACCTAATGATACTTTAAAACGATGCTAATATCGAAATTTGACTTTTTTTGAGTAATTGAGTGAAAACCGTGTTAAGAATGATAAATTGAGGGACTAAGTGAATATTTTTAAGAGTATTTTTTTGTAAAAAAAAATAGGGTTACCTTGTACGATTTTAAAAAAATAGGGTTACCTTGTAGGATTTTTAAAAAATAGAGGGTTACCTTGTAGAAAATCTCATAATTTAATTGGCCACGTCACATACTTAACGGACAAAATGACGGAAAAAATTGTTAAGGGTCACGTTAATACGTATTAATAGAGTTGAGGGTTACTATATGAACTCTTTGAAAAGTAGGGTTACCACGTACATTTTGAAAAAAAACATAGGGTTACCATATAGAAAAACTCAATATATATTTTTTAAATCGATTGGTTAGCTGATTGTTCATACTTTACCCTATTGTTGTTACCGCAACTTCCAATACATTCGTTGTTACTATTATTACTTTCACTACTCATGCCGCCATTATTGATACTTTCATTACTCCCGCCTTTAATATTATTAACTTCACTAACTCGGCTACTACTACTATTACTTTCGCTACTTTTGCGACAATAATTTTACTTTTACCAATTGTGTTAGACGTATATATTTAAATAAATATTTGATTTGAATGACATTTAAAAGTGTTCATTATTGTACTCTAACTAAAGTACATATATAAATAATTATGCACGATTGTATATTTTGGAAATCTTGATTTATTCACCTCTTTATTATACCCAATATGCGTTATTATATTAATATGTTGAAAAATTAACATCTTTATACATCCAAACTATATAGTCTATGAATTTTTATATGTTTATGTCACTCCATTACTATCCCTTGATTCCGGTTTATATTATAAATAGGTTTGGTGCCCGGCTCCCCCCAAGTTAGCTCAATTTACTTTTTAAATTTTATTTTTTATAGAATTATAGAACTACGTTAGACTTGGCTAATTTATAAAATTACCATTTATAACATATTTTATATGATATATATGTAAAATTTATCAAACAGATTATGAGACATATTTACTACTCTCGTTGTTAATCTTACATCTCGTTGTTAATCAAACAGATTATGAGACATATTTACTACGCTCGGTTACTATTTTTACTTTGACTACTTCTGCAATTTTTCTATGATATAGATGTAAGATTATCAACCAAATTATAAGACACAATATTTGCTACTCGCACGGTTAATATTATAACTTTTACCGCATTTCATATTAATATTTCACTATTTCCGCGGTTACTATGGTTACTTTGACTACTCCCGTTATTTTTACAGTTAAATTCAATATTTTCCATTAATTTTATCAAAATAATATATTTAAATATAAAAAAATCGTTCCTTAAATCGATTAGCTACTATTCATACTATCTAATATAAGGTGAACTATTATAATCTAACTAGTTTTAATCCCGTGCAAAACTTGCACGGGATTGAAAATTCAATTGTTTCACTAAAAACACGTAAATATTGAAAATAAAATTCCATAAAATTATAATTTAAAATACTAATAATATATTACAATTTACGAACTATTAGCCAAAAAAGTACATGTATTTTAAACCACATTAGATCACTGAGATAATATATACGGAGTATGTATTTCAAAGTAGATAGTTTCAAAATTCATGGGCAAAATTACGATAAAGGTTATTATTGTTATTATTATTTTTATAATCTGTTATTAATTTATATGAGTAGAACTTATTTAATAAAAATATAAAATGTTAAATAAAGTTTTCGATATAGTAAACAAAGATAAAATATGTTCGTATTATGGAATAAACAGAAAAAAGGAAAATAAATATACAATAATTACCATGTACATTTAATATGGACGAAAATTTGTAGTCATATCTACAATACTAAAACACAAAAGCGTACTAAAATTAGTTGCCATGTTTGGTACTTACAATTAATTTGTATTTTCATATATGAATTTGTATAGTTTATTTTATGCATATGTATATTTGATAGAATTGTAGATGTTAGAAATTGTAGAGTAATTAAATAGAAATAAAAGCTTCTAAAAACATGTAATTGCACGATTGAAAAAGTAGAATTGAAACTTTGTTTAATTTTTTTTTTTACCTCAAATCAAGGATCCAATGAGATGCTTTTTAAAAAGAGTCCTTTATATATAGTAGATTTAGCATTATGAGGATTAATATGTTAAGAGTATATTTTTGACATAGATTTATTTTGTGTCGAGTAGTATTTTTAGCCCGAAATTGGGTTATTGTCGTTATATACTAAAATTAATTTTTTAATGTTAGATTAGTTTTATTTGTTATCTAAAATTAGATTGTATAAACAATAAATTGATCATGTTTTGGGTATTGTATAGAATTGAATATGAATTAAATGTGTTAAGTATTGTATCTTAATCATATTAATCATATTAATAGAACAAATAAAATGAGATTCTATATTATTTATAGACTATGGAAATGTCGAGTTATGATACAAATTTTTTTACTCCATGTGGGAAATACGTATTAAACTTATATATCTAGTTATGAGACATTTTTATACCAATCTTATTTATTAATTTTGGAGTAGTATGTACATTGAAACAATGAGCCATAAATATGGAATAGTGGGGGTAATAATGCATCATAAATGTATAATATTTGATTTTTGTGAAAATTTGTGATAATAAAGAGTGTAACTAAATGTGTTAATCAAGTAGCCATGGATGTGGGTTACTAATCAAGAAAAGAAAAAAAGTTAACTTTTCACCCCTAAAAATAAGGAGCCAATGAAAAGGCTCTAAAAAACTTGGCTTTATAGAAAAGGAGATATATTGCTCAACTTACCCACTTTCCTAAATTTAAATGACTATTAATTTTGTACTTTTCTAAACTCAAACTACTTATATTATATTTATTATATGCTAATAGTTAACATCTCTGCACACCAAAACTATATAGTATATGAACTTTTGGAAATTATGTCATGTCATTACTTCCCCTTAGTTTTCAAATTATGCATATATATATATATATATATATATATATATATATATATATATATATAGAAATAGGATCACATAAGTCCACCTTCCTTAGGTGAGTTTATAAGTCCTAATATGGACCTTTTGATCAAATAAATGAAAGGTTGAGATTAAAACAAAAAATGAAATGGTGATATAAAAGCTCCCAACTCAACCAAACCCTAATCATTTCAAAAAAACCTACCCCTCTCTCTACCCACTTCTCTCTCTACCTTTATCTCAAACCACCCTCCACCAACTCCCTCACTCCCACCGTCGCTCTTTACCTCCAGCCGCCACCACCTCCTTTTCTCGGCTTCACTCTTTCCGCGGCCTCCCTTCCTCCCTACTCGCCGCCTCTCACCACCCATCTGGCCTCCCACGCGGCGACCCTCCTAGTCCCTCGGCCTCTCCACTCGCCGCCTCTCACCGCCACCATGCCTCCACCACGCTAGCTGCTCCCTCCCCGTTCTTCTCCCTCGGTCTCCTTCCTCCTCCACCACGCCTATTCCTCTCCACTCGCCTACTCCTCCACCAGCCGCCACCTCATCTCCCTCCTCTCGGCCTCCACCTGAACCTATTGCCGCCTTCCCCCTCTGCCGCCTCCGTCCCTCCGCACCTTCCCCTCCTGCCTCCTCCTCAGCCGCCTCCATGCCCTCCTTGCCTTTTTCCTTCCTTTTTTTTTCAGGTTTGTTGTGGTGGTGTTGGGTGGTGTTTTTTTCTTTATTAGATTTGGTGTTGTGGTGATGTTGGATGGTGTTTTTGTTTTTTTTTTTTTTTTTTTCAGATTTGGACTGGTGATGGGGTTGCGGCTGTGGGGTCACGGCGGTGGGGCAAGGGTTGTGGTGGGGTCGCGGGGTGGGGCATGGGTTGTGGAGGTGGGGGTCGTGTAGGGTGTGGTGTATGTTGGGAGAGGTGGACGTGGAGAGGTGTTGACTAAAGTTACATCAATTTGGACTAAAGTTACATCATCTTGGACTAAATTTACACAGTAAAAGGACTAAAGTTACATCATCTTGGACTAAAGTTACACAGTAAAAGAACTAAAGTTACACAGTAAAAGGACTAAAGTTACATAAATCTGACATAAAGTGACATAAAATAGGACTTTAAGTCCCATAACTTTTAATAAAATTTGACTAAGTTAAGATTAAAGTTACATAATAATATATTAAAGTTACATAAAATCTAACAAAAGTGACAAAAAATTAGACTCAAGTCACATAAATTTTGATAAAAGTTGAATAAAATTTGACTAAGTTAAGTTTAAAGTTACATTTGTAAAGTATTTTCAAGGAATAATTTATGTAACTTTAATACATTACCACTGTAACTTCACTCTTTTGCGAGTGTAACTTTAGCAATTTATAAGCTAGTAATGTAACTTTATTCAAATTTTTAAGTTAGTAATGTAATTTTAATTTAATTTTATGTAACTTTAGTACTATGTTATACAACTTTAATCAATGTTTTAGCAACTTTAGTCTAATTTGTCCAGTTTTATTAGCTTTAGTCCTTAAGATGTAACTTTAGTCTTAATTTTGTGTAACTTTAGTCTTATAATATGTAACTTTAGTCCAAAGTGGCGCCACCACCAACAATAACAATACCACCAACAATAACAATACCACCAACAACCACCCACAACCACCGCCAACACACCACCACCACACCACAACCAACAACCACTAACCTACCGAAAAAATACAAATATAAAAAAAAAAAACAAATCTGGAAAAAAAAGTAGAGGAGGTGGTGGATGGGATGTTGAGTGAAGGTGGAAGGGAGGCAAGGAGGCCGAGGAGGAGGAGCAGGCCGAGGAGGAAGGCCGGCGAGTAGAGGCCGATGAGGAGGGGCGGCCGAGGAGGAGGGGAGGCAAGGAGGACGGGTTGCGTGGTGGAGGACGGAGGAGAGAGGGAGGTGGAAGGAGGAGGCGGACGTGGTGGCAGTGGGCTGCCGAGGGAGGCCGCCGTGGTGGTGATGTGGCAGTGGGGGAAATGGTGGGGGAGTTGAAGAGAGAGATGAGAGGAGGAGAGAGATAAGAGGAAGAGAGAGAAGTGAGTGGAAAAAATGGATAGGTTTTGAGAAAGTGATTAGGGTTTGGGAGTTTTTATATTAGCCCTCATTTTTTTGTTATAATCTTGACCATTCATTTGGTTAGATCTAATGGTCCAAATTAGGACTTAGGGACTCACTTAAATAAAGGGACTTACCTGAACCTGACTATATATATATATATATATATATATATATATATATATATATATATATATATATATATATATATATTACATTAAATAAAAGATTAATGTATGTAAATCTACAACAATTCTTAACACAATCAGTTACTTCTCAGAACAAATACTCTTTCCTTATTCAGCATCGTAACAAGCCTAAGGTTCCTTTTCTTTTTTTAAAAAAAAGGAAACCTAGTAGGCCATCAAAATAGTTAAAGGTGGTTTATGTGCGTGATTGCAACTTAGGTAGCACCAAAATGGACATGAGCACGCACACGAAAAAAACATATGATGCGACATCACATAAAATTTAGAACAAGGTTAGGTTATTGGATTTAATAAAATATATATTTTGTAATAATAAATGTATTTTTTTTAATTTTAAGAGTTTTTTTTATAATAAATTTAAATTAGTAAGGTAACTTGACCTTAACTATAACTCATTCTCGTTTTCCACCCAAACCCTTCTTTTAATCAATCTCTTCTGAGCTCTGATTTCTCGTTTAAAGAAAAGCATTAATCTTCAATTCAACACATTTTGCCACCAAGTTTCACCATAAAACAACGCTGACATTAACCTTACATTCAACTTTATTTCGTTTGAATGCTTATCCAAAATGTGTTAATATACCATGGACACATGTCCAAATACCGTGGACACGTGTCAGATACGTGTCCAAATAAATGTGTGATCAACCCAACCCTGCTCGTACTCGTCCCCAATTCTTGAGGGAAGACGACTGTTATCACTCGACCGACTTCAATCAGTCTGAGAATCATACACCACTTAAAAGGTGTCCAGCATGTTTTAGCACATGTTCGACAAGTGTCGGTGTCGGACACGGTGTTCGAGAAGGATACATTGGTTAAGAGAAGTGTTCGTGCTATCTAAGTTATAACTTAGAAAATCTAGGCCGTTTGCAAAAGGGATCTTATATGTGATCGAGAGTGTGCAAAATAGCTTAACCAATGATATATATATATATATGTGTCACATGTCAATGCCCCACACTAGATAAAGAGAAGATAGTTGGGCACTTTATAGATGGAGGAGTTACTCCACGCATTACCAATTGATATTGAACTAGTTTAGATCTCTTCAATGCATATATAGTATATATACGAGATTCTTATCACGCTTCAAAACTAATTCAAAGGTTGGTTTGAGTTTTTAATATATATTTCATGTTTTCGAATTTAAATAAATAAAATAATTGTACATCTTCAGTTTTCACTTAATCAATCAAATGTCCTGACTTAGTGTACAACATAAAATTAATAGAGCATAGGGTTACGACCTAGAAATTTCAAAAATTGAAGTTACCATTCCAATGAGAAAAATTCAAATTTGAATTTCTTAAATTATCAATGTTGAAAATGTATCCGCTTAATTAAGTATTTGAAATTTGTTTGTTTGGCTGCCCAAAAGTGTAAATTCCAACTCATTTTTTCCATGATAATGACTAACGTTTTCGTGCCATTAACAAAGTTAAAGATAAATATTGTTAGTTTTAAACTATGGCGAAATAAAGTAGATTATTAATAAATTTTTTAGTTCTTCATTGTGGAGTAGTAGGTATTCACTACACCTTTTGAGCAATATTTCATTAGGAGTTATTCAAAATATCATTTTTCAAGTTAATAATATAAAAAACTGTTGTGAATCTTCATAGCTAACCAAAACTGAACGGAATCGAATCTTTCAGAAGCAAGATGAAATATTTGACGAAACAAAATGAAACCGATCAGATCGACCCAAATTTAAGTCGATAACAATACAGGTATCCTAAATCGACTTGAGATGATCGCCAATGATTGGGTACTAAATTGACTCGATAGATGACCCGACAACGAAATAATTTAATAATGGTTCAAATGAATTGAACTGACACGACACGTTAAATGTTTCCCCAATGATCTTGCAACACGAATCGAATCCAAATCGACACAACTCTAATAGGTGATTGTTAAATCCCAATTCGATATAACCCTGTTTATTTCAGAATTATAATTGACTTGGTCAACATTGCGAAACCCGACAAAATATAACTCTACTCAATTTAATCGGGACTATAATTGACCTGATCGATACGAATCACTAGATTGCGCCTTTTTAATTATCATAACCCTTATTTTACCCCTTTATGAGATTCATCAATCTAATAAGATAATTTTGTTACTACTGATCTTGATTTGCAAATTTTGTATTTTTTAACATACCTTTTGAGGAAGTTCTGGGAGTAATGACTGCAAGTCCAAGAACCTAGTTTTCATCTTTTTCTTTCTCTCCCTCTCAGTCCACATATGAACCCCCTGATTAGAGGTTACTCCATCATCCTTCATCTCATCCTCATGTTCTATCTTCTCCTTTCCCTTCCTTAATGCTTTTCCACCTTGTTTTGTCTCCTTATCTTCTCCAATTACTGTTGTTGCAGGAATTGGCACATCACCCTGAGAATTATCAGAAATTTTATTATAAAATTCATCCTGTGATTCAGTCTTGATAGAGAGAAGATTACTCTGGTGGTCTACTTGGGTCATTTTTTTTCTATGAGACTGGATCTTGCAATTTTTTTGTGGTGAAACTGCTGTAAATTAAATGAGAATAGACACTCTTTTATACAAGAGGCAAAAGATTATATGGAATAAAAGACTGTTAATTATAAGAAGATCATAAAAGTTATATAATAGGTAATAAATATCAAATTTATCTTATATTCAATAAGTCTCTTGTAAAACGGTTATACAATAGAACATTATGATATGGAAATACGAATAAAAAAATTACTCCCTTATTGCAAAAGATAATAATTTGCGGAACTTATTTTTAATACGCTCATTAGTAAAATGTCACTTGTTTTTCAATAACATTTGTTTAAGCCCATTTTACACAAGAATTCATGAATGATTATAAGGTTTATGCATATATGAGACGTTACTTTAGCACGTCAACAAATAAGGTATACTTAACCGAGCAATTTTATAAATTTTGATTTCTACAAAATTTAGGGGTGAATGAAAATAAATGATAATTTTTATTATATGAGTACAGTAAGATATTGTTAGTTTCTTAAACCCATTATTAGACATTTCTAATAACATATTATAATTAGTTTACTAATTAAACTAGTGGATCTTATGTATGCATAACAAAAGCTAAAAAAAGAACAATTTCCTTACATTGAGTATGAACAATATGGGCACAGTATTTGGACACCTTCCAAATATTGTTCTTGAGCTTAAACAAGAAGGATAAACTTCCAAGTTTCAAGTTAAAAACTCTCCTTTTAGATGCAACCAAGACAACCCCTATAAACACTACAAAATACTACACTAGTATAATATGTAGTAACCTTAAAATAAAATATCTAATAACTCTTATTACTACACTAGTAGAGTTTTATTAGAAAAAAAATTGAACTCAAGTTTTGTGAAAAACTTCTCTAAGTTTTCTTTTGTGAGATATGTGAGTATTTAGACATATAAATTAGCATAACATTATGAGATGAAGTAGAATGTATAAGAAGAAAAAATTTCCTCTTATTTTTGCATGTACCAGCCGGCCACCACATGCTCATGGGGAAGAGTTTGCTTTTTTGCTTTTGTTCTTAACAATGCACTAGCTCATAGTCTAGGTCTAGTTTTTAATTATTGTGTTTAATTCTTAATTAGAGCAACTAATAATGCATAAATCCCTACCCTAACCCCACTAAAATTGGTGCACCCATATATCATGAGTGTCCATTTTATATTGTGATTTTGTCATTTGTCACATATGTGACATGTGACATGTAACATGTAATTAAGCTTATAAATGTGCATTTAACTAATTTAAATGCAATTTCATAACAAATAAATTAGACTTAACATTTTAAGTCATATTTTATAATTATATGTAGATAAAATGGGTCATCTTAAATTTGGTTAATATAATCTACAACAAATTGTAATTATAATCAACCAATTTTGCTTATCTCAAATGTTTCATAAACATTATGCATTCTTGGTAATATAACAATTAAATTACTAAAATGAATATTATTTAATCATATTAATATACGATATATTTCTCAGTTATAAGATAAACTTAGTTCAATTTAAGGGATAAATTAATTTTTATCACTGTACAATTAATTAACTTACATGATTAGGGGATTGTCCTTTATGTGTGACCTCAAGGGATCAACTGATCACCACCGTCAAACGACAGTAACGTCAAACTCTAGTGAGCCAATCGTTACCGATTAATGTTGACCAGTTGACTATAATATTTGTCATCCCTTTGTATTCTTATTATTGAGATTTAATTATGTGATCGCACAATTGTTTAGGATATTTACTCCAACAGATATACGATTCAAATTACACGATTTTTCATATATGTGATATGGATTTTCACATATACGGAAAAAAATATGGGTCAATTTCAATTTAAGTCAAAAATAGTCTTTCATAAAAAACTTGTCTTAGTTAATTAGACTTTTATTGATTTGTCATTAGTATCCAAGATATTGTGGCCCGATTTATGCTAGTACTCTCGTTAGATGATGGAACGTTGTCTAATTGATCAAAATAATGAAATGGGCATGCATTTCAAGGAGAGGAGCACTCAGCCATGTCATGTGGTTGTGACCTTTCCCTTCTCCCCTTTTTGTTCTCTTTTTGTGTCAGCGTTGTCCATTGCATTCTAAGAACAATCCTGGGACATCGATATATGTCTTTGTAATGTATATAGATTGAGTTGCATCTCTTTCATTTCAAATGGAGTCATTTTGTGGCGAGGTGATTGGATTGTAATTGAATAGTTACCCAAACGGCTCCCCTCTCTTTCAAGCCTTGTTTGTTTCATTTCTAAGTTACAATAAATGAACTCACATGCAAAACACAACTCCGACGAGGTATTAAACATGCATTAAACCACATAGAAATCAATCTCACTTGCTTAAGGCTTATTTGTAAAACGAATTGTTGCATTTCATTATATCGAGTAGAGCTTGACTTAGTATAGGCCATTATGAAATGGATGGGGTTGGATATATGAATGCAAAGGACTTCCCAACATGTACGTTAACCCCTTACTCAAAGTCGACGGTTTTTGGATGGCCGAATCCATGGGTAGCAAGAGTCATTCAATTCGAGTGATTTAAGGAGACAAGTATTTAAGCTTGAATCACTCGTAGTCGCGCGATTGTCACTATGCTTTCGATGAACGGTGTAAAGTTGACTTAAAGTTTCCTTGTTCCCATAAAACTTGGTGGGGACTCTATTTAGTCTTCATTCAATTCGCGTTGAACCTCGGCTCAAATATGCCTCTGCCGGAGCACCGCAAAGTGATCGCGGGGGGTGGGGGGGTCCATAATTTTCCGACTTCACTGGGAAAAGAGGACTATTTACACATTGTTTCTAGGGTCTATTCCTCGAGGTGAGACTTGAAAATATAGTGCTAGAAAGCAATACATTACTTGTAGTGCTACGATTTATGCGTAAACTGTTAAGGAGTTTTCCCGAGCCGCCCTTCCCGGTCTTCGTGATGTATAAAGGGCGACGTCCCAATATGCCATGGTGTTGGTACTCTATCTACGTCAAATCCGTCAACATCTTGTCTCGTTAGACTTGGGCGTTACTCTAAGTAGTCTACCTAGGGTGGTCACTACTCGAGCAAGTCTGGTTGGAGGGCATAAACCTTATCTTAAAAGACTTACCAAGACTCAGAAAAGTCCAGGTGCATACATCCTTAATATGAAAATGCTAAGGTGCTATGTCATTTCCGTGTCATGGTTTCTAAAAATTTCCCGTGTCGTTTTGCAAACCCAAGCTTTTCAAACTACCCACTTTCAAAACACATCGTTATAAAAATGCGGAATGCTGCCTAATTTAGCTTAAGAATTTCGGCCAAAATAGCTTTTTTAAGCCATCATGATGCCCATTTCAACTCTCATATCAAAATGATCAAGATTTTAAAAGACATCCAAGTTCATTTACAAAATCTAACCTCGAGCCTAAGGCTCCTTTCGTTTGACTGAGTCAAAGCCATGTTTAATAAATAATTGTGTCTTAAGTTTGGGTCGTCCTGAGGACATTTCACGTAACCCAATTGGGTCGATCATATCCAAATGCAAGTTTAAGTTGTAGTTAGACAAGAATGTTTAACCCAACCCACGTAAAACGCCCTATGTGGGATGTTTGAGTCAAACCAAGATACCAAGATGGTCTAATTGTGGGTTAGTGACACAAAGTCCATGTTAGCTCATGTTCGAGAGTTGGATCTCGTGTCATCGTGCCATGAACCTATCCACGTATGAGCTAGACTTGATCATTTACAAGGTTCAAGGTCGAGTTCGGTCCAGTTGGGTCTAAGACATATGTCTCATGTGTTAGATCTTCCACTAATGGGTTAACCTCATTTCCGGGTCTATATCATAGTCCGTTGGGATCTAAGATCCGAGTCCAAGGTCGTATGGTCGAGGTACCCTCTACAATGACCCTTTAGTTCATTTTGGGACCTAAGTCGGCCTTCTCTAGGTTTGATTGCCAGAAATACTAGGTCTACTCCTAATTATGCAAGGGCTCTTATTTCAATTATAGCTTGGCTCGGGATATCCTTGTAGAAAAAGGCCTCTGCAAACCCCCAAGAAATCAATGGAAGCAGTATTCACCAAACTCTCTGAGAACATGGAACAAATGCGCATGCGTTTGGGCAATGTGGAAGCCAAAATGAACGGGGAAAGTCCCACAACGCCTCCTCATTCGTAGATAGAAAAGAGGTTCTTGATGCTCGAAAAACAAATCTTACTATTAAAAGGGTGAAAACATTCATCATGAGAATTCTAGGACCTAAGATCATGTCCAAGCCAAGCTTTCTACAAACTTCACTCTCATTAACATTCCCAAGTTCAATGGGACACAAAATCATATCCTACACATCCACACTTACAAATAGTATCTCGCTTTGAAGACGGTACACGTGGAAATGTTGACTAGCATCTTTGCCCAATCTTTGAGCAAACACCCCAAAAGCTTGGTACTACAAGCTCGATCTGAAGAAATACCCTACATTTAAAGATATTACAGTGACATTTTGTTCTCACTACTCAAATAATACTGAGATCCAAAACAACATTCATACTATCGAGGTGATGTTTTAGAAATAAAAGGAAGAAGTTACTTAGTTCCTCACTCTATGGCGCACTGAAAGTGAGAAATTGGCTTATAAACCTGAAGAGGTTGTAATTCGTGAAGAATCTCCGGCCTGCTCACCGGAATGTTTTGAAATACCAAAGCTTTCAAAGTTTCAATAGAGAACTGGCTGTCATTGTGGTTATAATTGAAGATGATCTGCGACTAACTGAAATAGAGAACCCAAAGGGCTGTCAATGTTCCTCTTCCAAATAAAAGGCACATGCTACTGCCAATCATATCCAAGTGGTCAATCTCTTTGATGGACTTTATCAAAAGGTGGGACGTTGGTAAGTGCAATATTTTTTTATGATTTTATCCCCTCATCTGTCTCACTTTTTACATGAGTTATGCACTTTATGAAGTGATATGTTAGCTAATATCATATTCTAGTTGCTTTGTGTGATCTGTCTCATTGTATAGGAAATAAAGCAGTTTTGCGGCTTTTTCCAACTATTTTGGCATTCACCTCGGCACTCGAAGCTATGTGAAGCAAGCTTTGGCCAAAACAAGAGTATGTCGGTAGCATTGGCTTGTTCCAAAGAAGGAATTCAATCAAACAAAGGCTCCAAATGGAAGATTCCGCAACCCCTAACCTCAACCTCTATACCTTAGGGTCAATAGAAGTCAAATAAAATTCAATGGAAGTCAAGGATAAGTACTCAATTAAGCTTTCAAAGAAGGATATCTTGTCCCTTATCTGGTTTAGAGCATGGGGATTCATGATCAGAGAATTAGTTGATTGAATTCGATGGGACACCTGGGAAGGTGCGTCTCCGATCGGGCTTAGTTGAACCCGATCGGGGTTGTGTGTTTCTAGCCGCCCGTCGATTCTTTTTCTTGGTCGTTATTGTTATACTAATGAGGATTTAATTCTAGACGTCCTTGAGCAGCTACAAAAGGTAGGTATCAGAAGCATATGAAGGCATCAAAATCAAAACTAATCTCAATCAAAACACAAAAATAGTTTAGTTTACTTCTTATCACTTCTCTTATTGATCTTAGTTTTAGTTTAGTGTAGTTGTGTTGTGTTGTGTTGTTATAGTTCTAAAGGTTGTAGTAAGGAATTCTATATTTCAGTTTACATTTCTCATCCATTTACCTTGTCTAAATCTTTTTGGTAATTCTTAATCTCTTACTTTATTTGATTTTGTCTTGATTATTTCTTTCCAGTTTTAATTTGTTTATTGTTATCATAAGACTCATCAATTCAAATTACCCCATAGTTAAGTTAGAGATTGTTATTTTCACCATTACCACATAAACTATACTCCGTAGTTTTTATCATTTTCGTCTTAGTTATCGTTATTATAGTATTGTTATTATTGCATGCTAGCGATCTTAAATCTTGTATTTTTAGTTTTAATTTTTATTGGTAATGCATAAGTAACTTGCTTCTAGGGATGGGTTAGCATGATTAAATTTATCTCTAGTATTGTTTATTCCGGGAAGAAATTGTTTTTGTTATCTCGACTTCTTTGCCTAATTCTCAATACGAACTTTAATTAGTGGCCATGATTAAATTTTGTATTCGTCACCTTCTGTATTAAGAACGAAAGACAGGATAAAAAGTAGGACTGGAAATAGTAGTTTAATGACCTAGTAAGAATCGAAAGGACGTTAGGATTCGTCATATAATCGGTAATGATCCGAAAGGAATGTACCATTAAAGACTTGCGTAATTTTGACTTTACTAAAACTCATAGCTAATATTTCTATTGAAATAAAATTACATGTGAATCTCACTCCCTAGACTATTTTATTTATTTAATTATTATTACTTAATCTTGCATTAAATTGTAGTTTAAATTGTTATCACTTAGGTTTTGTTTTTAAATTATAATTTTAATCAACATATCTTCCAACTTAATCGTTCTAGCTAAAAATCAAAATAGTTTTTTACAAAATGTCTCCCGTCTCCTCGTGATCGGCTCTTTACTTTCCTAATTACATTCATATTTTGTTAGCCCGATTTAGGATAATTTATCTTTGATTTGGGTACGCGACAGCCCGCATCAAATTTTGGGCGTCGATGCCGGGGAACATGGTTTTGATTTTTTTTGTAAATAGTTGATTTTTTCTAGCTTCTACTTACTTAATGTGCAACTTGTTTCTTAAGGATCATCTCACTAACAATCTATTACTTGTTTTCTTCTGTCCAGGTACTCCAACAATGGTGAACTCCAAGGACAAAGATCAACCTAGAAGTTTTGCTCTTTCAAAAGGTCATCTAAAGGTTCACTCGGCCTTCTTTGCTTTAATAGAAAAGAATCAATTTAGTGGAGGCCCAACATAAGACCTTAACCACCATATCCAAACCTTTTGTGAACTTTGCCAAACTATTAAGCAAGATGGGGTGACCCAAAACCAAATTAGAGAGGTAGTTTTCCCTTTCTCACTTGGTGGAAAAGCAAAGTGGTGGATAACCCGCCTTGATAAGGAGGCAATGCAAATTTTTGATTGGGAAAGCTTAATACTTACTTTTTGCCTTACATATTCATCCACACAAGAAACAGTCTAAACGAACTCCCGTTTACTAGGATCCCCAATTGGAAGTAATGAGAACTCACATGAAACATGGTTAGGGCACAAGAAAACTCGCAAAATAAAACCCCTATGAGATTGATACGGAAATATCGCTTGCTTTGCCAAGTAGGGACAACCATGGTGAGTCGGAAGTGTATATAGAGCCCATTTCACAACCTATCCGAGACATCCACCACCCAAGTCCGTCACAAAACTTTCCCCCACTAACTCACCCATGTGAACTTTGTGGAGGAGTAGGTCATATTTCCCAAAAATGTGGGAACAATCTAATGCATGTATACTCACATGTTCCTAACCCCGAGTCCTCAAAATCAAACTTCCTAAAACCCTCATGTCTACTACCCACATGGATTTCGCCAACAACCCTACCTATCCTCACCAAATAGCCAAAACATGTCAAGGATAGAGGCCAAATTGGCGCAAGTAATCCCAGCTCAAAATAATCTAGCCACTCAATTAATATCAACCACAAACACCCTTAACAACTCTATAAAAACCTTAAAAATAAAAGTTGCCCAACATACTCCATCTTCCTCAAAATCATCACAAAAACCCCACCCAAAAGAAGAGAACCTCAAGTGGTCACAATCAATGTTATTCATGCCAACCACCACGATGATAAACAAGAAAAGGGTAGGGGAACAATTAACTTGCCTAATGATACATTGTCATGGGGATCAAGAAATAAGGATCCTCAAAAAT
Organism: Heliosperma pusillum; assembly: GCA_022085475.1. Taxonomy (NCBI): domain Eukaryota; kingdom Viridiplantae; phylum Streptophyta; class Magnoliopsida; order Caryophyllales; family Caryophyllaceae; genus Heliosperma; species Heliosperma pusillum. The sequence goes on along the minus strand of JAIUZE010017086.1, from coordinate 7,130 downwards.
CGAGTGGAGGAAGTTGCTAAGAAGTTACGTGACCTTAAAGCCTGACGGAGCAATGCCGCGTAGAGGTCGAAGGCCCACGGGTCGTGAACTTCTTTTTCCGGAGAAGAAGCGTAAAGCGTCTGTAGGTGGCTTTTTAAGTCCGCCGTCAAATCCCAGTTTTTTTTGAATTAATTCAAATAAAATAGAGTCTTTCCTCTTCCTCCAGTCGAGTCCCTTCGTTCCTCTCACTACCGCGTAAAATCATAATTATTGATACGGGCCTTTTTCGATTTTCTTAACTGTCTAGCGCGTCGCTGTCGCAGCTTTACGACCAGTTTGTGAGAAGATACCCTAGTTTGTGAGAGCACTACTCCAAGGAAGGTAAAACCTCAATTTTTGAAACCAAAATTCAAATTACCTCATGAGTTTTATAGCAAACACAAAACTTTGCCAACCAAAATTTAGACCATGTGATAAGTAAACTTGAAAGGATGATCATGAGATGAAACTCAAGGGTATTTCGTGACCTAATTTCATGAGAAGTTTAAGGAAAACAATATCGTTATTAAAGAATTGAGGCCAAGCTTGCTCTTAACACTTCACAAAGCTCCTCATGCCACAACGCCACCGGGTTTGTTCAATCCTTTAACGAAGGTGGAACCCTTTTCCACCTAAGTTGAAAAACCCAGGTAGTTTTTCCATCTCTTGTACCATAGGCTCATACTATATTCAAATTGATTTATGCATTCTTGGTGCTAGCATTAGTGCTATGCCTTTTGACTTATATCATGAGCTCGTTGTGAATCGATCAAAATACACACGTTCCACTCTACAGTTGGTCGATGCCTCTACAAAGCAACCATTGGGTATAGTAGAAGATGTACCCGTTCGGTTTAAAAAATTTATAATCCCAGTTGACTTCTATGTCATGTTTTCAACCGGAGGGTCTGACTCTTCAATTATATTGGGAAGGCCATTTCTACACACCACAAGGGCTATCATATACGTTAAGGAGAGAACAATGACATTAGAAATGTAAAATTCACGACTCGTTTACAACAAGAACACTAGTAGCATCACTTCTAAAGCACATGAGTCGGCACTACTTGAGCTAACCAATCATTACAAGGTTCCTTCCACATCTCTACTTTTATTAACTAACGTTGTTAGGGTCAATAAGAGTCGTGTTGAAGGGAATGATATGAAGAGAGGCAATGTAATGAAGAACTCAAATTGGGACAAGGAAAACAAGAGTTCGGATTCAAAGGAGCTCCAATTTCAAAAGAGCTAGAAAGGGTGATCATAGTCTAGCACTACTATAAACCGCTACTCGGGAGGCAACCCGTGACTTTATGTTTTTGTAGGCAATATTTTGGTTTTCTTTATTATGGACTATTTATATGTTATTTAATAATCTTGTATTGATGTAATAGCTAAGACATTTATTTTTAGGTTTTATCTCTTCATATTTCAAAATAAATTACGGTTTTTCAATTAGATTAAATGAAAATCGCAGGTTAAGAAAGGAATGACAAGAAGAAGATGATCTTGTACAATCATTACGACCCCTATGGGGGTTGGTAAATCCCGATAGGGTACGTAACTTAAAGGAATTGCACGGGAATTGAGAAGGAGAGTTAAAGTTCGTTGAAAAGGCAAACCCGATCGGGGTTGCCAAGCCCAATTGGGGACGTGGTTTTCCACGAACTCATCATATTGGTGAAAGTTCAAAATTCGCAAATCAATTGCTCATTTACTGGTGCACTTCTACTCTTGTCCTTCCTCATTTTCATTCTTATTTCCTCAATAAACCACTAAATCTAGCATATTTACCATCAATTTTTGTCAATTTGTGCATCCAATCCCTCCCAAGTACGTAATCTATTTTTTAATACTTTGATTTACTCTTGTTTAGTTAGAAATTTAGATTTTCACAAAACCTAACTCCAATTTGGGGGTTTTTGATTTTGCCTACTTATCATGTGCTAGTTGAATTTCTAATGGGCAATACATGTTTAAGAGTAAACTAAGTTTGTAAGTAGTAATTTGGGAGAGATTAGAATGCTATTTGCTCAATTGTTAAGATATGAACATAAATTTTTCAGAAAAATGGCACCCAAAAAGAGCACTAAGCCTCGTACTAAGAGAGCTACGACGACGAAAAAAAAGGGGAAGGAAACGCTGTTCGAGACACGGACGTTGAAATGCCAGAAGCGGAAATCCCGGTTCCAAATAATGGTGTGCATGACCCGAATTTTCCCGATGTCATCTTTGGGTCACAAAAGCAATGGGATACTTGGAGGATTTTGTTGGAGCATGTGTCCTCGGCCATAGTGCGAGCACATGATTAAATCTCAATAACAAGAATACAAAGGGATGATAAAGATTATAGTCAACTGGTCAACATTAATCGGTAACAATTGGCTTACTAAAGTTTTATATTACTGTCGTATGACGGTGGTGATCAGTGGATCCCTTGAAGTCACACCGAAAGGACGATTCCCTAATCATGAAAGTTAATTAATTGTATAGCGATACAGATTAATTAATCCCTTAATTTGAACAAGTTTTATTATAAAGTGAGAATTATATCTTATTGTAATATGATTAAATAAGATTCAATTTAGTAATTTAAATGTTATATTACTAAGAATGCTTAATGTTTTTGAAACATTTGAGATAAGCATAATTGGTTGATTATGATTACAATTAGTTGTAAATTATATTAAACAAATATGAGATGACTGATTTTAGATACATGTAATTATAAATTATTACTTAAAATATTGAGTATAACTTATTTGTTATAAGATTGTATTTAATTATTTAAATATACATTTATAAGCAAAAATTACATGTACCATGTCACATGTCACACATATGACAAATGACAAATTACAAAAGTGGGAGTCCATTTTATATGAGGGGGTCGGTTTTGGTGAGCATGATCAGGGTGATAATTGTTTTTGGTTTTAATTCTTGAAACACAATCAGTATGCCTAATTACATATGCATAATCAGTATGCCTAATTACATATGCATACTCTATATTTTGGGTAAGACAAAAAGAGGAAGCATGCTCCCCTCTCCCAATCCATATGTGGCCGGCTCCCACATGCAAATAAGAGAAGAATTTTTCTCCTCTTTCATGGTTACTTATCATCTTATTCAAAACACAAGTTGTTTAATAAGTTGTTTCTCACACTAGAAACTTCTTGAGAAGTTTCAAAATAAAAACAAAGTTCATATATTACTAATATCTTGATAATATTACTAAGGGTAGTAATATTCATATTAGTCTATTTATTAAGAGTTCCATATATATCATCTAGTCAATATATATATATATATATATATATATATATATATATATATATATATATATATTTAGAGCAAGGATCAATTGAGTCCACCCATATCCTTAGACTCCATGAGTCCTCTTTTTGGGCCATTGATGAGGGAGATGAATGGCTGATATTGGTGCTCCCAAAAGAGGATTAATGGGCTAATTTTCCGCTCTCTCTCATCTTTACTAATTAACTACTAATCCACACCCTAATTCAATATATAACATTTTCCACTCAACAACTTCTCTCTCATCCTACATAATATCATTTCTTTCCTCTTTCTAAAACCCAAATAAATCAAACCCCCCAAATAAATCCCTCATCCTTCTCTCTCACAACAACCACTCCACTACCTCATCCCACCACCACCCGACACCAACACCACCGCCGGCCACGATCTACCCCTTCCACCCTCCTCCCACGACCACCCGACACCACCAGAACCGGCGACGACGACCCCCTCCACCGTCCTCCCACCACCACCCGACACCAAAACACGTCGGATCTGCCTCCCACTTCCCTCCTTCTCTGCCGCCACGTTACCTTCTTCACGTGCCTCCGTCCGTCTCTGCCGCCACCCTTCTTCTTCATCCCCGCCGCTACCACCCCATAACCCCCTCCCTTCTCTTTCATTGCTTTCAGATCTGAAAAAATCCACCATGTGTGCCGCCTCTCCCTCTTCTTCCTCCGTCGTCGTCGCCTTTCCCTTCCTCCCTGCTCCTCCTGTCGACCTCCCTCCTCATCCTCGCCGCGGCTGCCGCCTCACCTTCTCCTCCTTTCTTTTTTTTTTTTCGATTTGGCTGTGTTACAACTTTCTAGTGGGTTTTCTTTTTATTATTATTTTTTTTGTTCAGATTTGGGGTGGTGGGTTTTGTATGAGATTTAATTTTTTTTTTTCTGATCTAGTTTTTTTTTTTTAATTGTGGTGGTGGTTGTTGGGATTGTGGAGGTTTGGTAGGTTATTCTTTTTTTTTTCCCCAAATTTCGTATTACAAATCTTGTCTTATTATTGTGGTAGTTTCAGATTTATTTATTTTTTGTTTATTTAAAGTTACTTTCTTATTCTATTAAAGTAACACAAATTTCCTATTAAAGTTATACACCTTATTTTTTAAAGTTACATATATCGTCTAATAAAGTAACACACATTATTTATTAAAGTAACACAAATAACCTTAAAAGTTACACTTGTGGTAATAGATCTGTTTTTTTCTTTTAATCTTGTTTTCAGATTGGTTTCTTTCTAGATCTACTTTTTTGTGTGCGAGAGTTTAGGGTGGAAGATGGTGGTGGAGTTTGACGGTTGTTGGACTACAGTTACACCCATAAAAGACTACAGTTACATTCATAAAGGACTAAAGTTACACTCATAAAAGACTAAAGTTACACTCATATAAATGACTAAAGTTACACTCATACTAAAGTTACACTCATAAAGGACTAAAGTTACACTCATAAAGGACTAAAGTTACATGTAATAAAATTCAAAACTTTGTACCCAAAATGACCTAAAATTATTAAAGTTACACTTGTAAAATGTTAGAGTTACACTCATAAAGCACCAAAGTCACACTCGTAAAATGTTAAATTTATATATATATATTCAAATTTTTGTATACAAAACTGCCTTCAAAATATAAAGTTACGCTAAAAAATATTAAAGTTACACTTGAAAAACATCTAAATTACACTCGTAAAGTGTTAAAATTGTTTAACTTCAAATTTTTACATACAAACCGCCTCAAAAAATTAAAGTTACTCCCTAAAATATTAGAGTTACACTCGTAAGCATCAAAATTACACTCATAAATCTCAGCAGCTCAAAATTGATTAATTAAAGGTTAAAGAGAAAAAGTTAATTAATTAGTGCATATGTTATTGATTAGTGATAAATGTGTTTTTTAATCTACAATCTCAGCCATCCATCTCCCTCATCTAATGGCTAGGATGAGGACTCAAGGACTCCATGGAAATGGTGAACTCAAAAGAACTAACCTCTCTTTATATATAAGAGGCTTTTTTCGAGCAATTCTATTGGTCAACATCATCTTTTTCAATATTTGGAATGTATAATTTAAGATCTTCCAAGATTACGAGAAATATCTTATATAATATTTTAATATCACAACTATTATTTACGTAAGAAAAACTTTTGATCATCAATATAAAAAATTATATAATGCAAATCATTTCGAAACTTACATATTTGGATTCGTAGCGAAAAATGCTTTCATTGGAGTATAAATTTTATATTTTTTTACTACTATATTGTTGATAATATGGTATGACAAAAGTATAAGTATGCATAAATTAAAAAAAATTATTTTAAAATTATTATTTATATTTTAATACTCCCTCCACATATATTTTCACCCCATTTGCTTTTGGGAGGTCAAAGTTGCCGAACTTTGACCGTAAATAAGTTGGAGAATAAAATATATTAGATTATAAAAAAAGTATTTACACTTACTTTCATGACACCTTTCACGAAAAAAATTCGAGAATAAAAAAAGTAACATATAGATGTCAAAAAATACAATCAAAGTGTCGTCTAGAGGCCGCAATAAAGCAAATGTGGTGAAAATAGGTGTGTGGAAGGAGTACTATTATAATAATTTAGTAACAGTCAAGAAATAGTTATTTTACAAAAAAAAATAAGAAAGTATATTATTTATCCCACATTGACAAAAATTATGTAAGTGTGGTGAATACACTATGTATAAATAGTATAATTGTCCCACATCGAAAAATTATCATGAGATGGATGATACTATGATTATAAATAGGAGTTATCCTTAGAATTTATTTATCCACGCAAAATATTTTGAGTCTTAAGAATTTTCTTATAAAGCTCTTAAACGTAGTATTATTATCTCCGAGAAATATACATAAATATACACCATCATAAATTATCATAAGGTAAAGTGATCCTATGATTGAAAAATACTATGTAAAGTGATCCCACATTGAAAAATAATGTAGTTGTGGTGAATATACTATGTATAAATAGAAAAATTTTCTCACATCGAAAAATTATCATAAGGTAAAGTGATCCTATGATTATAAATAGAAGTCCTCCTTGGACTTAAGTATCCACCCAAAAAATTAGAGTCTCTTAAGTATTGTCTTAGAGAACTCTTATAAGTTTGTATTAAAAATTAATTTAGAAAATTATGATAAATAATAATTTTGATGATGTACTACTTAGTATGTTATTTATCTCACATTGAAAAAAAATGTAGGCGTGCTGAATATACTATGTATTAAAAGAAGAATTGTCCCACATTGAAAAATTAGCATAAGTTAGGGTGATCGTATGATTATAAATAGGAGTCGTTATTGAAAGTTATGTATCCTGTAACACCCGGAAATGTACCCTATTTTTCTGGTAGAAATATTTTACGAAATCTTTTCAGCAAATTTAAGTTTTAATTTAGAATTTAAAGTTTCGAGTCGAATTTAGAATTTCCGAGTTCGTATTTGGAATTTCCGCGAGATTCCATGAGAATCCCGTCTTAAGGCGAGTTTGACTTTTCTTGACTTTTAAGTCGTCTTTGACTTTTCTTGACTTTTAAGTCGTCTTTGACTTTTCTTGACTTTTAAGTAGTCTTTGACTTTTCTTGACTTTTCCGACTCACCCTTTACTTATACTCCCTTCTAACCTTAACCTAATTCATTTCAACACAAACCAAAACTTTTCTTCCTCCTTAAGAAATCAAACCCTTGCCTCCATAGCATTTTTCGATCTTTGACTCATCCTAGCTCTTTCGTTCCTTGATAGAATTCACGTAAGTTCGTCTCATT
>JAIUZE010017085.1:0-25765 GCA_022085475.1 Heliosperma pusillum | reverse complement strand
AAATGATAACCTGCATGCTACAAGCTAGCTCTAGACCAATTGCAAGTCCCCTACTACCTAATTAGACTCCTCTAATTAATTACCAAATTACTTTTTAATTTAGTTTATAATGATCTATGTAACATGCATGCAAATATAAAGACATTTACATAAAAGAAGAAATTTCCTCAAATTGATATGGAAATTATATGGGCACAACAAGAACTCCTTCTTGTTGTTCTTGAGCTATAAATATGGATGAACACAAGAAATCTCCAAACAAGAAGACCTCCTTCAAGTTGCACCAAGATGACACCAAATAATCTACCCTTATGATTAACTAGATAATAAGATAGATATAATACTACTAATATTATGACTATATTACTACACTAGTAATACTTAGTAAATATTAGTATATGAGAGTTTTAGTGAGAAGAAGGATTTTAGAAAGAAGTATGACAAATGCACAAAATGAAGCAAAAATAAAATGAACACAAAATGTTCATAATATAGGCCATTTGGCCGGATGTCATAGTCCAAATATGGACTATTATTTTGCTCAATTTTGTCACATGCATTAGAGTGGAGTGTTGTAGTATATATGATGATTATTTCTACTTGTTATGTCACTTTCATAAGTAACTAAATAGTATAAATAAGAACAAAATCATCACCATGTAACTACTACCAAAACCGGTCCATTATGGCCTAGTTTGGTCCATTTTGATTTTTGATATTTGTCTCACAAATACTTATTGATCATATGGTTAATTATCTTGTATAATTAAGTGTTAATTTGATCATATAACAATTATATGACACAAATAAATGAATAATATGTACTTAACATTTTAAGTAATATTTTACCATTCTATCAATATATAATGGGTCCCACAATGCTTAGTTAATTTATTTTACAACTCTTTGTAAATATAATTAACTAATTACCTCTATCTCAAAACCTCAACTAATTTAGTAATTTAACGATTAATTACTAAGTTAAATCTTATTTAATCGTAGTAAAATAAGATATAAATTTATTAGTCAATTATCGCATAATTGAAAATAAGTTTAATCGAATTTGAGTTCTTAACTCAATTTCTAACAATTAACTCTCGTACATATCGAATATATGTAATGTACTAATTAACTGTATCGTATACAAATAATTAGTTACTATTTGGATTTCATCGTTTAGGTGTGACCGAAAGGGATCAGTTGATCACCGCCGTCAAACGACAATAACGTCAAACTCTAGTTAGCCAACCGTTATTGATTTACGTTAATCAACTGACTAATCATATATATAGTCAATAATTATCCCAATTATATTCCATAATAAGATTTATTATGTGGCGCACTATTGTGGAGGACACCTACTCCAACAGCTTTTATATATTATTTAACGATAATTAATTTCAACAATTAGCAATCATTTAAATTTTTACAAAAAAATGCCGATTAAAAAATGGAAAACTTCAAATGGCCATAACATTACGCTCGAGTGTCCGTTTTCGATGATTTTTTTTCAAACCGTTTATCTCGACGAGACGAACGCAATGGTAAAAAAAATATTAAAAATGTGACAAAATTTATCAAATGTGACGATTGAGGCAACTATTAAAAATAATTTAAATCGTTTATCTCAACAAGACAAAATTATTAAAAATGTGACAATTGAGGCCATCCGCCGGGTCTCATTATACCGTTTTAATAAACCAGAAGTTTATCTTAGAAAATAGACAATAAAGTGCTGAAATCTCTTTCTTGTTGTTTAATTGAGTGAATAGCAAGACGCGCAAATGAGATTGAGTATTATTATTAGAGATCTTACTGATAAAGTCATCCATTATTGAACTGTAGAAATGGACAAAACTTCACATAGAAAAATAAATTTCAGTGGCTGGAATTCCACGCGTGCAATTTGATGAAGCACAATTTATTTTCAAATGGATGAAGCGATCGCTTTGGGGAATATTATTTGAGCACATAGAAAACCAACTACATAATATTGAACTCCCCTTGTTATATTCTCCTAAAGAGAACCAGTTGATTAAAAGTTATAAAAAGATGATATTAGATGTGTTCTAACGTGGATATGAATATTTATTGCCCCCTAAATCTATCTGTTGTTGATAGTTTTTACCACGTTAGGGGGAGAATGATAAGAAAAAGCTGGTAAAAATAAACAAGTATGTTATCCCCAACTGGACCTGAAGTTCAGTGGTTTGTTTTCAATACAAAATACATCAAATAGAGGTTCGTGGAATTAGAAATGATCTTATTCATTTGGTTATGAAGATGTATTATGATACCGACCTGGCAAACGGGTCATTCGGATCGGGTTCGGGTCGGGCCAGTTCTGGTCGGGTCAGTTCGTGTCTCTCGTTGATTTCGGGTTAATTCGGGTCAGGTCGGGTCATTTCGGGTTTCGGGCTTGTTTCGGGTTTGTTGTCGGGTCCGTTTCGGGTCAACCGGGTCGGGTTATTTCGAGCCGGGTCATTTTCGGGTCAAAGAATAAGAGACAAAAGGCCATTTTAAGTCTTTTTGGTTCAATTAAAGTTATGTTTTGTCGGGTCATTTTCGGGTTGAGTGGTTTTGAATCGGGTTATTTTCGGGTCGGATAAGTTATGGGTCAAGAAGGATCGGGTCATGTTCGGGTCGGGTCGGGTCCAATCGGGTTTCAGGTCACATTCGGGTGTTGTAGTTTGGGTCAATTTCGAGTCACGGGTCGGGTCATTCGGTCGGGTCAATCGGGTCGGGTTGTTTTTGTCAGGTCTACTTTGATCACCTTATTAAAATGTGATATATTATTACATTGAAATCTATGATTTGATTATAGACATATTACCTTATATGTGGTATAGTGAGCTATAACTTAATCCTAGAAAATATATGTAATGAAAAATTTGACTCTTGCCAAATTGAACAGTAACCACACGTGAAATGTAGTGTGAGAGTCATATCGGTTCACGTATTTTGAATAATAAGAAAATGGCAAGCATGGGCAGTTGGTATTTTATGGAGTAAATAAATTTGTATGTCCCCAAGGTGACATAGATATCTGAATGATAATAGATGGTTTATATGTATAAAAGGGATGGTACCATATATATTCAGATATCACTGATCAGTACTGACAATATCGCTAGATGTTGAAATTGTATCGATATGGTTAAGGAACTGATATGCATTTGCGCGTGGAGTTTAATGAACTATATAAATGTGGATCTTTTATATGAAAATGAAAATCCATTGTAATTGTCGACACAATTCATGATCATAAATGAGCTCATAAACCTGAAGTCGGTCATAGACCTGAAGTCTATCTTAGATCTGAAGTATATCTTAGACCTGAAATCCATTCATGTCATGAACATGAATATCGAAAAGAACACTGTACCGTTTGCATTATCGAGTCATCATTATGTGCATATAAAAAGTAAATTAATCATTTGCATGTTATCTTCATATTAATTACATTATTGCATTATTATATAACAAGTAACTTAGAACTTAGGTATACATCATATGCATGCACATGGTTGATATTTTTTTCCTATAAGTTTAAATGAATAAGTGGAGATATTATACTCACATAATTGAGAACTCCCCGAAGGAGTGTATTATAAATTATATCAAATTGATGGCGTGGTTGATCAATTGAGTTTCTGAAGTACTTATCATTAAATTTGTGAGCCTCTACGCAGTTATTGCGGATATTGAACATCAATGCTCTTGAAGAGCTTATGTGAAAAAAGTAACTTATATCTCAACCTGAAGTTTGAACATTTATGAGAATTTACGTGATTATATACTTTATGCTAAATATGTAGTAAGATGATTTGACAAGAAAGATAAATTATTTTTCAAATAATTATTTTAGTTAATAAACGAATTGATTCTCCGGAAGAGAATGAATTCGGGAATGATAGTTACGCTCTTTTTCCCTTCGTCTAGGTTTTTATCCCAATGGGTTTTTCCTAGCAAGGTTTTTAATGAGGTAGCATTTTGGGCACATTAATACGCTATAGTCAAGATCATCATTATTGTTAAAATGTCAATTATTTTTAGACATATAATGTTATATCATTTATTGAGGAGAAACCTTATCACTATTCCGGAAGTATTGCCTGAAATGAAGATCAAGAATCATCATGAATGACTACATCCAGATTGTGAGTTCTAAAGACATATGAAGATTGATTTTTATCAAGGAATTCTACTAACTGAAGATATCAAGTTTATCAACTACGATGAGTTATATTCTACGATCAAGAAATTACATCAAATTAAAGCATGATTCATTTCCCGTTATGTCAAGTCATGTAATCATCAGAGGGAGTAGAGACGCGTTATACTCTTTTTCCTTATCTATGGTTTTATCTCACTGGGTTTTCCATAGAAATGTTTTAACGAGGCAACTTGTTATGCGTTTGGAGATAAGTGTACTTTTCTTTCACTAGTGTTTTTCCCACGAGGTTTTTTCTAGTAAGATTTTCATTGAAACATCTTTTTCAAGAATAGACATCCAAGGGGGAGTGTTGTAAAAACTTATTATGGATGCCCATAAGTCAAATGTATTATGAGCACTATTAAAAGTCTTTCAATGTAGGATGCTTCTAGATATGTCTTTCTAGTGTCCTACGTCATAAACCCCCATTTCATCTCTTCTATACATATCCCAATCTAATAATGAGAAATATATATCATTTCTATCATTATCTTCTCTATATATTACTCCCTCCTATTCTGAGCAATGTTCCCCCTTTCCATTTTCGTCTATTCACAATACCTTCCCCCTTTCCTTTTTTGGTAAACTTTTATACTTATTTTAATCACATTACCCCACTACAATACCCCACAATACTCATACTTTATCTTATTTTAATCACCTTACCCCACAACAATAATTATTTTAATCACTTCACTCCACAATAATACCCCACAATACATTCCCTCTCTCCAATCACCTTACCCCCACTACATTACTTTTACTTATTTAACTCAAATCCTTAAAATTTGTGCCAAATGAAAAGATGAACAATGCTCAGAATAGGAGGGAGTATAACACTACATATATATTAATCATCTTAACATAAAACCAAGTATATTAGTCTTTCAATGTAGGATCTTTTATCAATAATTTTCCATAATTTCTCATAAGATAGATTGTCTTCATTATCAATCATCTTAACATAAAACCAAGTATATACTAAAATCAGCTTTGTAGTATTTAAGAAGTTATGTTATTAGCATTTAGCATCATTTAAAATCAAAAAATAGATAAATATTGAACAAAAAAAGCAACTGTTATTAAAAACAATTTCCTAGGTTATTTTTTATCTTCCATTATGATTATAATATAAACAATGGCATACTAGAAAGACTTAAAGAAAAAATAATAATTCCTCAACTGAAATACCAAACATGCAAATCCAATGTATTTCAAAGTATGCAGAATGGCAGACGACAGAGCAGTGTTATATCACAAATTCTCATTTGTGACGGTCACTATCCGTCACAAGCTTGCAAGTGGAGGGTAAGTGGAAAACCATTGATTTTCCACTTGCTCTCCCACTTGCTAGCTTGTGATGGGTCGTGAGAGGGATCCGACCCATCACAAGATCCGTCACAAGCAAGACTAAGGCCCTGTTCTTTCCAGCTTAATTTTAGCTCATTTCAGTTCAGTTCAGCTTTATTCAGTTCAGTTCAGCTTATTTCAGTTCAGTTCAGCTCTATTTAGTTCAGTTCAGTTCAGTTCAGCTTTATTCAATTCAGTTCAGCTCAGCTTCATTAGTTCAGCTCCACTAAATTAAGCTCACTTCAGTTATACTCATCTTAAACTTAAATTTTTTTTATTAATATTAATATGAGTTATTATTATTATTTTATTACTATTATTACTATTATTATTATTATTATTATTATTATTATCATATCATATATTATATTAAAGCTGAAGCCATCTGACACGTGTCATGAATAGATGACTTCTGCCACATGTCAGTTCCAATTTAAATTTCAGCCTTTAGCCAAAAATATGACTTCTGCCACATGCATGTAATTATAGCATAATATAATTATAATTATAGAATTGAAAAAAAAAATGAAATTTCTGTGCAGTTAATATTAGTAAGTTCCACAAAATCCGCATCTAACTATGGAAATTATCTTCTTTGTTCATAATTACATAACCTACGCATATCAACATAAATGATTTCAATTCTCACCAAATTGATTGTCTAACCTTACAATTATTCAAGAACAAAGTAAAAATGCATAAATCGCTTCAAAATAGCACAAATTCTCATTTAAGACGGGTTGAGCCGTCTTAATAAGAGTAAGTCATTCACCATTTTTTCTTCCTTTGCTTACTCAGAAGCCATGCATGGGTGATTTGCTTATCTCCACAAGTTGGCGTAACCATATTTAAATTACTAAATTTTAATCGTTATAATAATTGGTAAGTATATGTACCCAAATATTTTGAATTTAATTTCATTGTTTGGTTTTAAGACTTATTCTATGTTCGTCGTTATAAACGCCAAGGTTTATTTATTTAGTTTCATACCACTTTAATATGATACGAAGTATATCTTTATAGGCTCATTATATATTACGGAGACGGAGTATACTATATTATTTAGTCAGCTTTTTACATAATTGAATGGATAGAAAGTCGAAGAGATTGCCAAGCAAAATAAATAAGTCTTAAAATCAAGTGAAAAAACTTTAGTGCAACTCTTTTTCTTAGTTAAATTTTGTAATGGGTGGCAGTTAATTCATTGGTTGTAATATTTTGTTGTCCAATTCATTGATCGTAAATCAAGTGAAAAAACATTGTTATATTTTGGATGATTAATTACTAAGATTATTTCGATTACTTTTGTTTTTCATTTATTTTTGGTTAACTATGATTTTTGGGATGTTGGTGCAAAACTGGGAGATTATGTGCACTTAGAGTACGTTGTTGTATACGAAATACGTTATTAACTATTAAATTATTCAAAATTATTAAAACATTTCATTATTACTTTAAAAATTATCAAACGTAAGAAAACACATTTAATGAATGACATTAATAAATTATTATGAAGTATGATTCCATTTTTGTTGGAGGAAAATTTGGATACCTATCCTTAATGCAAAAACTTCAAGCTAAGTGGTCCATGAAGCGTGAGCTGATTTAGGATGCTCATACTATGTTGCACGCTTTTCATCAAAACCAAGACTATGAACGCGTCTTAACCCAAAGACCCTGGATGGTCGACGATCACTACTTAACTATTCGTAAATTGATTCCAAAATTTGTCCCGCCCGAGAACAAGAATCAATATCTGACGACTTGGCTTCGCATTCCTAATTTAGCATTGAAATATTTTAATGAGGTACCTATTCTTAAAGAAAACTGGTTCTAAAATTGGTAATGTGAATCACATTGATAAAAACACAGTAATGACGGAGCGAGGCCAGTTTACCCGAATGAGTATCGAAATGTATATAACCAAACCACTTCTATCTAAGATTTGGATGAAGGATTGAAGGGTAATTCTATTATATACAATATGAAGGTTTGCACACAATTTATTTTAGTTGTGGTAGAGTGGGACATTTAGCTGATGAAATATGCTTTTGTTCACATTGATTTTGATTTTGTGAAGAGATGAAATATGGAAATGACGTTGATTTTGTTCACATTGATACGCTTTGTCTTCTTAATCCGATTTTACAATGCTGTATATTTTTTGTAAAACCGTAGTATAATTATTAAAATATAGATATGTAAGTTGTGAAATTATTAAAATATTGATGTAACGATCAGTAGATAATTAATAGCTAATTTGATTTTACAATTTTGAAACAATCCGCATAGTATGCGGGCTTAAGAATGGTTTGAAATTGAATTCTTTTTAATTTATTTGTGTAAAAACTGTTTTTAAGATGACATAGTAACTCATATAACGTCTCATAATTTCTCCTTATGTCATATATATGGGTTAAATCTAATTAGGTCGGTCATTTCAGCATTCTATTGTACTGTGTTTTTGATGTATTATTAACGGAGTAAGTCATTTAAAATTGAGTCATATCTAAATAATTGTTAAAAAGTCGTTTTTATCAGTTAATTGGCAAAAAATTACCTATTTAAAAAAGAGTGTTTGACATTACTTTCGTTTTAGGTTTTGATGACATTAGACGAAATTATATTTTTTTTATTTTAGATCTAAAGGAATGGTGGGGACGTAGGGGATGATGGAGGCAAGAGGGAGTAGGGTAGTCGTGCTGTGGGACGTATGATATGGATTGAAAAGTGGTGGTTAGTGGTAGGGGTGCCCAAATAGGCGGGGTTGAGATGGATGTCGTGGTCCAAGGTGTTGGGTGTGGTCACAATGCGGTGGAGGGAATGTTGGGGTGGTCTTGAGGTAGTTGGTTAGTGATGGCGAACGCTGCTTCCATACGTTAAGGTGATGGTGTGTAGGAGGGGAAATAATTAAGAGACAAGGTAGAGAACTGAGAAGAGAACAAATAAGTGTACAACAAATCAACAATGTGTAAAATTAAATGTATATTGCGTAGATAAACCGGTTATTAAATTTACAATAATTTATATCCAATCTCAGATTTTACCTCATATTATAAATTAAAAAGTCGAGCGAAAAAACTAGAGTACTTCGAATAAAATTAAGCAAAATTAACTTATCAAAAGTGTCGGGGTCCCCGGCTAGAACCACACGTACGTAGACAAAACAATTTTTTTAAATTTTTTTATTAACTTACTAAATAAAAAAATACATAAATTTTTATTTTAAATAATACTTTTCGTAACCACCCGTGCAGTGCACGGGTTCAAAATCTAGTTGTTAATTAAATAATACTCCCTCCATCTCATAATTATCCCTCGTTATAACTTTGTCCATAAATAAGTTTTAAAATATGCAATACGAAAAATATTATGAGTTGGAGGGGAATATTCTATTAATAGCAACTATTATCAATATTATTAATATTACTATTATTATTATTTATTATAATAATTATAATTACTATTTTTATTATTATATTATCAAACTCAAAGCACAATTTAAAAGAAATTTACTACTACTACTAGTATTATTGTTATTACTACTATTATTACTATTATTATTATTATTATCACTAATTATTATTGTTATTATAATGAATGTTATGACTATCAAAATCAATCATATTAATATTAATACTATTATTACTATTTACTAATATTATTACTAAGACTAATGATAACAACTAATAATATTTATCATTATCATTATCATTATCATTATCATTACCATTATGATTATGATAACAACTAATAATCATAAATATTATTATTGTTGTTGTTATTATTATATTTATTATTATTATTTTTTCAGCTCAGTTTAGCTCCAATAAGCTTATTTCAGTTCAGCTTTATTCAGTTCAGTTCAGCTTTATTCAGTTCAGTTCAGTTCAGTTCAGTTTAGCTCCATTCAGTTCAGTTCAGCTCAGTTCAGTTCTATTAAGTTCAGTTCAGTTCAGCTCTAAAAAGTCAGAAAGAACCTGGCCTAATTAGTACTATATTGACGCCTAGGTAGCATCAAAACGAACACGGACACGACACGGACACGTGATACGACATCTCGTGAAATTTAGGACACGGGACACGGCATTTATATTTTAATAAAATATATATTTTATAGTTATAAATAACATACAATTTTATTTTTTTATTAGTATTTGATATTAAATGTAAATAATTGAGTGTAAAACTTGACTTTACTATAATTTATTCTCATTTTCCACCCAAACTTATCTTCTAATCAATTTTCCCACCCAAACTCATCATCTAATCAACCTCTTCTAGTCTTTCAATCTCACATTCCTTATTTATAGGTGTCCGTGTGTCCATGTGTCTGACACGGGACGGCTGATTAGGAGAAGTGTCTGTGCTACCTAGATTGACGCTATTGCCAAATCCTAGAGAACACAAAGGCCAGCTAACAGCTGAGCTACTATGATTTTGATGACTGATTATTACATACAGATGATATCATACTAACATTTAATAAACGTTTTCAACTAAGACTATCAAGTGACAGCCTAAGTCTCAACCTCAAAAGCACGTCAGGAGTTAATTTGTACGCAGCTGTAAAATGTAACATCCAACAGAGTTACGACCATCATTTACCAATGCCGCTCTCTCCCTCCAATTCTCCGAGCCAGATCCAGATCTTTTTTCACTGCAGCAATACATGTATTAAACAGGCGTTAGCGACCACTTGACCGAATAAATTTCGAGTACCTGAAAAGCTGTCTACATCAAAGTATCTACTTTCAGTCTTTCACAGGAGAACTCCCTTCTATGCTTCCACATAATCGCGTAACTTTCCCCAAATTGACATAGTGTGCACATACAATAGCTTACATACAGATTAGCAGGTCTCAATGACAAAGCATATATCATATGTGGAATAAGATATCCTTCTCCAAGGTTCTAAGCATTACTCTTTGTTTAAGCTGTTGTCACTAAAGCTAAGTCAATCAGAAAGACAGAATTTGGAGGGAACGATAGAGGGACGAATTCCCTTGTTTGATTAGTAAGTAAGTTAGGCCGTAGGAAAATAGAGGTATCCAATTCTCTCCATTTCCCTCCAACCAATTTACAATTCAAGCAAGGCAAATTATATCTGTCCTTGTCCCTCCAATTCCCTCCATCCAAATTAGGTGTTAGCAGAAAAGCTGGGTTCGGGAAGATATTCAACCATCCCTATAGTCAACCACTAAAGAATGAGTAGGAAAAACATATTTGTACTGCACTGTTCAAAGTTCATAGGATTTTAGTAGTGCTTTATATTAAGGTGATTAGCAGCAGCTTCACAGTGGTGCTGACATAGTGTAATCCATGAAAAAAAAATAACCAGATACTTACTAAGAGTCACTCTCTTGGCGTGGATTGCGCAAAGCATGCCATCTTCAAACAAGCGAACAAGGAAATCTTCTGCAGCCTACGTGTAAATAATCAACATTAAGCACACATAAACCAAAATAAAGACATCAATACATCTGAATCAACAGGATAAAGAAGGCTCTGAATATCAAACATGTCAAAGCAGTCCAAATACCCATTTGACAGTCTACTGCCATGATCGTCATGTATTGAAATCCATATAATCCTCTACATCAAATCTAGACTATCAAACAGAAGTTTACAGTCTGGATTGCGTCAAAGCAGAATTATTTAATTAGAAGAATACCGTCAACTACAGCAGAAAAGGTAACAAGTGATATGATAGCATATCAGCATATCCAGTGAAAGAGAATTATATCCAAGTCTTCCAAACGTAATCAGAAATCTCACTTTCAGAAATCCTTCCAGAAAGCTTTTAAATGTTGTTCTCATAGAAATTATGTTTAAATGAATTTGTAATTTTCTTTTTTTTCCCCAAAATTTAGACTTCAAAACCTTTGAGTACAGGGAAGCAAGGGCAAGAAGAGAAATGTACAATTTAGAATCTCTAGAGACATATAACCAACCAGTACAGATAAAATTGGAGTATTGGACCTATTCGTAATCGAGCCACAAAGCAGAACAATCATAAAAGTACAAAACATGATGATAAAAAAAACTTAAATAAAAGATTATAAACCAGGAATATGCAAGTCCAGTATATTAGCTATGAGGGACAGATACATTTACCAAATTATAGATGCATGTGCATGGGGATGAGGGATCTTGTATATTGTCTACACAAATCATCTAGCAAAACTGAAGCTTGAAAAGTAAAAGGACAATTAAGTGTACCTCTTGGATTGCCGCCAGTGCTTCAGCCTGCCAACGAGTAACCTCAGCGGACAAATGGTAAGTAATTTCTTTAACCTATATGTCATTAAGATACCGTCATCAGCAAGCAACAAACATAACATGGAATGTCTAAAGATAATCAGTTAAGCAAAGAGCTCGTCATTTTAGACTCTAATTGAGGCCAATAATGTAGGAGCGAAGGTAAGTCTGAAATGAAAGTGTAACAATGCAGAAATTGTTAAGCCCCACCAATATGTAGAGTAGTGAATAGCCTTAAAGACTCCTTATGTGGTATTTCTATAAATACAGAGCAAGTACAGATGAAAATATGGAATACAAGTGATAGCATACAGTATAAACACAACTATTCAGAGAAAATGGATTGCAAAACATAAATAATACCGCATATATTATGTCCCATATGTGGAAATTATCTAATAAAATACTAGTGTCTAAATTGATATCAACATTCACTATTACCTAAATGAGTCTGTAAGCTGTAATAACATACATGAGGATGAAAACCTTCGGAACATAGACAATTTTGTCAAGTACTAAGCAGAAAAATCCTTAATTACCAAACAAAATAAGTCACACGTATAAAGTTATCTACCCTGCAGTAAGATTAAAATTTCCTTAGGAAATGGAATATAAGCACACTTCATATTACTCAGATACGCAGTTCAATTTTCCGTCACCGGCCATGTCCTACAAAGAATGAATGAGACACAGAAACACATCAAAGTCCACATCATGAAGCCTATTACATTTGAATTTGAACATTAAAGAGATTAATAGCCTGCGCATCCACAATGGAGATGGCAATAATAAGAAATACTCCCTCTTTGAGCCCTTGTTTGAATAGTAAAATGGGAGGGAAAGGGAAAGGAGGAAGAATGAGGGAATGGAAAGGGAGGCAAGGGTAGGGGAACAGCGGAGGTGATTTGCCCTTCAAATTTTTTCCTTTGTTAGAAGAGAAGTAATTTGGCATAGACAGGGGGGGGGGGGGGGGGGGAATGGAGGGATCCAATTTCGCTCCCCTCCAAATCCTTCTACGCCATTTTGCTAACCAAATAAATAAATTCACCTTTATCTTCTAACCTGCCAATCCAAACACACTCTTAGACCTTGTGGATTGGTGATATGAAGGTAAGGCCATAAAGAGATGCGAAGAATTTAAAGGAAGTCAATAACCACTTCCTTCCTCCAAGCCAAATTATTTCAGCTCCAACAAAGGAAAGATTTGTAGGAAAAACTCCTCTCCCCATTCTCCCTCCCGTTCCCTTCCTTCCATTTCCCTTCCCCTCCAATTTTTGTATTAAAACAAGGCCTGCGGCTTGTTTGGATAGCGAAGTATGGCTGGTGATGTTTTGTAACCATTGTACAAAATGGTGGAAAACCCGGAACCAGGTATTGGTATAATTCTTATGAGCACCAATTCACAAAAGCAACAAAGCTAGTTCTAGCTAACTAAAATCGTTGGTTCCATCTCACAAACTTACATTTCTTGCAGGATTAACACTAAAGACTCAGCATAATACGATAAACTCAAAGTCACATTACTCTCATATCCTGCCAAGTTTCCAAGAGATGCGAGAAATAGCGATAGATGCACTTGTATCCAATCTCTTTAAGATATAAGTCGAGAAAACTAGCATAAATACAGACTAATATTTCTCCACGTTCATTGAAACCTTACACAACTAGGATAACTACAGATACATAAATTCTCTATTAGGGTTTTATATAAGATCAAGAGCAGTAGATTTATAAGCATAACACAAAGAGATATTGAAAGCTACTCCTTTTGTCCCAATCAATTGTTTCCTTTTGATTAAAATACGTAAATAATGAATGAGGCGGAGAGAGTAAAATTCCAGGGAGTGCAAGCATTAGTAACTGTCATAATTCTCGAGGAAAAAAAAAAGCTTACAACTCGGACAAAGGGTGCAAGGGGAATGAGAAGTTTGACGGTTTTCTGAATCTTGCGAATTTCTCTCAAAGCCACAGTTCCCGGCTTGAAACGATGAGTTTTCTTAACTGCGAAACCAGTCCGATTTATTAAAAGTTTAGCATAAAGTAATAATTGAACGAGTAATTACAAGAATTGCATAAAAATGAATGCAAAAAGAACCTTTGCCATCAGAAGCAGATACAGTCTTTTGACCTCTTTTCCGCTTTCCAGAAGAACTTGACTGAAATTGTAGGGATAAAACCAACTATCAAAGCAATTTAAAACAAAACATAAAAAATAAAAAAGGAAGGAGTAGAAAATTACGGGTTGTTCGGGAGTGGAATGAGGAGAAGCAGAAGCATCTGGAAGAAGGAAAAATGTAGAGAAAATTAGGGTTTAAGAAGAAGAAGAATAGAAGAAATGAAGAAAATGAATGAAAGATGCAAACGTGAACGGCGTTTGGAGGCGGATGACTTGGTGGCTACTTGCTTGATCCTCATGATTGCAGTGTGTTAATGTCAGAGAGAGAGAGAATTAATTCAGTGTCCGTCTCTGGTTTTATGCGTCTCATTACTTTTTCCCGCTTACCATCATTTTCGTTGCTTTTTGAATTTTCGATTTTGACCCTACAACTAACGGGACCGTCAACCCCGCATTGGGTTCATTCGGGTGTCTCTTGTCTTAAGGTTGCTTTGGGTTTATATCGGATCAATCAGACTCGACTTATATTCACACCATCAATTAAAAGACAAATACTTGGCTTTTGCATAATTATTACTTCCTTTTTTTAATTTATGTTTTTAGCTGAGCTAAGTCCTAATCCTTCTTCATCTTTGCCGCCTTGAACTACCTCCCATGAAATGAGATAAACTCACTTTTTCGCCCGAGGTCTTGCAAAAATTATCTAGGACGGATTTTATGGTAGTACCCTGATCGATAGTAGCTTCTTCAAATAGCACCATATCATCAGCAAAAAATAAATTAGAGAGACTAGGTCCTTCTTTACATATTTGGAACGGGCGCCAATTCCCCGATCAAATTTGCTCATCAATGCATTGGTGTAATTTCTTAAGACACGTGATAAATAGATAGGATGATAATGGGTCACCTTAGCGTATTCCACGTAACGGTATAAATTGGTCAGTATGTTCACCGTTCCATAAAATCCGCATCCGGGTACTGGACTACTGGTAACGCATTCCATAACTGCATCGATAATAAGGGAAGGGAAGCACATGTCTAGTATGGTGGAATGTATGAAGCTCCATCGAAGACAATCGTAAGCCTTCTCAAGATCAATTTTAATCGCCATAAAGGCGATTTTCCCCTTCTTATACCATATCGAAATGTATTGCTTCTTGGAAAATTACTTTATTGTCGGTAATTTGTCGGCCCGGGACAAATCCACTATGTGATTCTGAAATGAGACGAGGAAGAACTTTTTTAAACCGGTTTGCCAGGACTTTGCTAATAACCTTGTAGGCCACGTTACAAAGTCTTATGGGTCGAAATTGAGATACTGTTTTAGGGGCGGAAATCTTGAGAATAAGTACGATATAGGTATCATTTAAACCGGGTGGAAATCCCTTGCACTTAAGAGCGTTAATAACCTTGTCACAAAACGAGACCTCGACTACATTCCATTGTTTATTGTAGAAGAGGGCTTGAAATCCTTTGGGTCTTGGAGCTTTAAAAGATGGCATGTTAAGGACAACATTCTCGGTCTCGACTCGACGATACGGTCGAGTTACCCAAGTCCAATCCTTGTTGCTAAATTCCTGGAACAGGTCATAGGGAACGGTCAAATCGCTTCCTCCATTTTTATCCTTCTCTATGTAAAGAGCGCGAAAAAACTTGACTACATGTTTTATCAAATCCCCTCAATCCAAGAACCATCATCTGTTTTCAATGAGCTTATTTTGTTTTGTCATCTTCTTACCAGCGTGCTATTGTGGAAGAATGAGGTATTACGGTCCCCATCCTTGATAACGTCTACCCTCGATTTTTGATACCAAAGAAGCTTAGCTTCAAGCTTAAGTAGGCCACGGTCACGAATGACGGAGAGCTTAGCTTGGCACCCCTCAATCCGAGCGAGGAGTTTTTTTTTTTTCCGAAATATATTACCAAAGACCTCTGAATTCCAGTTTTGCAATTTACTTGATAATGTCTTAAGGCGGTCAGGGAAAGGACCGCTTCAAGGCCATTTTAACTACACAAACTCGCTGAATTTCTCATGGGTCAAACCAAGTCGCCTAAAACTTGAACGGTTTTCTAATCGAATTAAGAGGGGTAAAGCAATTAGGTGAAATAAGTATGGGTGAATGGTCCGATTGGTAAGCGGGGAGATGTTTAACCATAGCATTTTCAAACAGAGTCCCCCACTCAGTATTACACAAAGCTCTATCTAATCTCCCACTTTGTCAAGTAACAACAGAGGATCCCCGAGACCATTTATGAGCCGGTCCCGTAAAAGCAAGTTCCATAAGGTCGCAATTTTCGATCCAGTTATAACAACTCACATATTCGAGCCATAGATGCATTACCTGTTACCACCATGTCGTTCACTTAGCAATCTAGTCTCATTGAAATCCCCTGCTAACGGCCACAAAGTATTAATATTATGGGAATAGGATTCCAGTTCACGCCATAGTTCTCTTCTATTCGACGAATCAGGGCTCGCGTAAATGACCGAAAAGGTACAACCCCTGAACGAGACACTTTCATGGTTATATACTGATGATGCTCTTCTACAATCTGAACTGATACAAATTCATCTCTTCAATGGATCCAAATGCCCCTGCTAAACCTCATCGTGTCCATCCTACTGTGACCATTATCACCAATGATCCTTTTAATATTCTTAACGTGATCACCTCCCATGCGAGTTTCGAGTAAGGCAATCATCGATGGTTTGTAGGTTTTAAAAACTTCTTTAAGCGCTTTAATATTTTCCCTACTTCTCGTCCCTTAGATATTCCATACCAAGCAAGTGATTGAGAGAAGGTTATGACACAAATTTGGTATTATGTCCGACATATGGTAAGGTACAAATTTTAGAGATGATAGATAAGCTATACTTACGAGCGTGCATTGGCTAATATTCCATGGTATCGAGACCTCCAGTGAAAGTGTTGTCGGGGTCTCCTCGGATTGAAACATCTTTATGTCCATTGTTAGGCTATCCTGTATCAATATCCCCAAGAACGGAGTAGGTACCTCCTTCCTTGGATGCATTGTGAGCTTTCTCGCGGAAGGAATCATCACAAATTTCTGATGTGACGGAAGGAACCTCGGCGGGGGAAGGAGGGGGTCGAGGTAAGAATTGCAGCACGCCATGACTAAACGACTTAACAGTACTAGGGTTAGAGCCTGAAAGATTGACTAGGTTAGATTAGGAGACAATGTTATTTGCTTTTGTGATGGATTGATTAGTATTGGAAGTTTCGACACTATTTCTTTAATTGTGGACTCGTTATTATTCGCTTATATGATTTAATTATATTGAGAAAGATTTTGAATATTGTTTGCCTTGGTACTAGGACTATTATAGGAAGTCTTATTAATATTGTTAAGCTTGGACACTATTTTCCTTAATATTAGATAAATTAGTTATATCTTGCAGAGTCATATTATTTAATGAAGAAGACTTTTTAGGAAGAGTTTTTTTATGGAATGATTTTGAAAAGCGATTTGAGGAGCAATTTGAGAAGCTAGATAAGTTTCCTAAACTTTTTTAAGGAAGATTTGGCTGACCTTTATACTGAGTAATCTCATTGGTCGAGCTTGCATGATTAGTGTTAGTTACAGTTAAGGATTTCGGCTCTGAGACTATCTAGGAGTCTTCGATATACAACAAACCAAACCTCGAACCCGACCCATCCTAGTGCTTTCCAAAGCTAAAAATGCCTAAATTCAAACGGGGACTTGGATGCAGCAGGAGTTGAAGGGCAGGGCAGTGCTATCAAGGTGTGGAGCAGAGGTCAGGACTTGGGTAGCCATGGGGTAGCAACTGGGCAATCCAGGGGACAAGACATGGGTAGCAGTGGGCAAGCCGGGGGACAAGGCATGGGTAGCCAAGTTGAGACCAGAGGGCAGAACGTTGCTAGCCAAGACAAGGCCAAGGGGCAGGACATTGCTAGCCACAGACAGAATCACCAAAACCCTGAAAACACCATTTCAGCAGGAACCACTTGAGGAGGCCATAACTTCCAGAATACCTTGAACCACCAGTTGCCATCATGGCCAGCTAAAACCTCACTCAACTAAGTCTGTGGGTAAGTCAAACCTCCCTGTGCTCAGACTGTGGGTTGTTTGTCTTGCTGTGAGGCTCAAGGTTGTTCACATGTGTTTGGCTGTGGTGAATAAGCTTAGTTTGTCCAAATTGTTAGCTAATTTGCTGTGTTAAGCTGTGGATTTTAGTTGATAATTATATCCTTTTGTGTCCTTGTCTGTCTTAAGAGTCATTCACTATAATTTATACAATACCCCCACTATATCACTGCAAATTTTGGTTATCAGAGCTTTGGTTGTGAGTTCATTATTTTCCTAACTACAACATAAACACAAAAAACATCCCAATGAACGCAGATAGCTGGCAGGAATTGAGGGGAAGGTAGACCAGTTAGCAGGCACTGTCAATGTGATGCTAGCTACTCTAAACAATGTCATGGAGAACATTCCAAACCCACCAAGAGGAAGACCACCCCCATGAGGCAGAGGCAGAGGTCGTGGCCACATGGGGATAGGAAGGGGTCAACCCCTACAGGAGGAGGAAGGATCAGACTCAAGAGAAAGCAACATGACTTATGAGAAGGTCCCAGATCACACTGATAAGCATCTTAAGGTAGAAAACCCTGAATTTTCTTGTAGTTTAAATCATGATGACTTACTAGAATGGATTAGGGATGTTGAAAAGGTGTTTGAATACAAAGGCTACACTGACATTAAATCATTTAAGGTTTCTGTGTTAAAACTGAAAGGCTATGCTTTTTTATGGTTTGATAATCTGAAACACCAAAGGATTAAGGAAGGGAAAGAACCCATTAGGTCTTGGTCCAAGCTTAAAAAGAAAATTTTAAGTAAGTTTGTCATCAAGGACTATACCCAAGACTTGTTTATCAAGCCGTCTAAACTTAAGCAAGAAGAGAGACCTGTTGAGGCCTACCTAAGAGACTTTGAGCAGTTAACACTGCAGTGTGAGGTCAATGAAAAACCAAAGCATTGAATTGCCAGGTTCCTAGAAGGTCTAGATATGAGCATTGCTGCTAGGGTCAGAATGCAACCCCTATGGTCTTATGATGATGTTGTTAATCTAGCACTGAGGGTTGAGAAGATGGGAAAGACCAAACCCACTGTGCCTAAACCTGCTGCTAGACCTGTGTACAGACCTTATAGTGGCATTAAGATTGGGGAGGCCCTTAAAACAACCACCCAGCCCACCACTGACAAGGGAAAGGGAGTTGTGAACCCCAAACTTAACCCCATCCCAACAGAAAACAAGATCAGGTGCTTCCAGTGTCAAGGCTATGGCCATTTCAGAAAAGACTGCCCTTTTAAGAGGACTATGACAATCATGGAGGTAGAAGAATGGGAGAGGGAGGGGCTGGTTGAGTATGAGGTTGATGAGAGCATGGTTTTAGAGGAGGTAAAAGTTGTAACAATAATGGATAGAGCAAATTTTCCTTACTAAAATGGGTTGGCGTATTCTTTTAGAACCACATAGCCTATGGTCTTGGGTCATACGGTTCAAGTATTCCAAGTATTGCAAGGGACGGTGTGATAACCCTTGCGAATGCGGAAATAAAAACATATAAGCATGTGATTTAATTAGCGGAAATACGGTATTTTAAAAACCTTTATACATGCGAGATAGAAAAATACGAGGTGTGTCAAATATTACAAACCGAAGTACGAAATATACTACAACAAGAGACGTAGTCTCTCCAAATGTTATCAAAGTCAAAGTGATTAGCAAACAAGCTAAAAACGTCTAGAGGTAAATCTTCCAGGGACAACGCCCGCTAGCTCACACCCGAACCCAAAATACCAAGTAAAATGCCATCCATGCAAGCAACCTGTTCATCCATGAAAAACATGAATGCCACAGTCAGTGGGGAGTAACTCCAGGTTCTCCCAGCCATATCACATTAAACGTACATAAAAGGAAATTCAAAAGTAGAAGCATGCATATATAGATATACATGTGAAATACGATAAGAATAGATAGGCAATTCAATGCATAAAGATATCGATACATGGAGTACAAAACCGTAACCATCATGTTATACAAAGACTCGGGGAAGACACTCTTAGGCAACCGAATACGCTCACTAGGGCTTGCATCTCACCGTTAGCGGTATATAAGTTTGTTAAGATTGAGACTCGACAAACAAACCATGCCAAGTCATGGTATGATCATGAATAATCAATCATGTAATCACCCATCCACACATAACAATACATTGACGACCTCTCTCACGGTAAATGAAACGCACTAGCACCGTGTACATGGCAAGTATGATTAACAGGCATCCACGGGGTAATTCCCTGAACGCATATACGATTCAATTCATTTCTTATATGTAGACTAATTTCCTCCTGGTAGAACAACGATAATAATACGGTTCCTAGTCTAAACCTGGTCAGACTCTCGAAATAACCATTTTCCGATTCGATAAGCGATGACATTTCACATCCAAGACTCGGTCAATCAAAGACGCCGAGTACCCCAAATTCGGTCGATATAATTCACGAAAGAGGCGGAAAAGAGCTCGAGCCTCATAACAAGCGGTACGCTACATGCAAATAACACCACCTCGCAAGTACACAACATTTGACGGCCGAGTCGATCAACGCAAAGCGTTCGCCTCCCAACAACGTCGTCGTATGCCCATTAACACATGCAATTAAGCAGTAGGATACATCCACGTTCCGACATTCCAGCCTTATGAACGTGGAGGTAGCCAAGAGAATGAGAGTACAAAGCACATACAAAATAGTGTTCAAACCGTATCATTTGTAAAAACCGACTCAAAGTGGGACATAACAAAAACCGTCACAAAACAGGCGATACAAGCAAATGGAATATCATATATTCGAAACATTAATATTATAAGTCACTACGTAAATTTATACGGAAAACGAATCATGCGAACTATTATAAATTAGGAGTTTAGAAATTTTAAGGAATATATTCAGCCGTGTTGCCGGCCGGTCAGAGGACCGGCGGCCGGTCACCCGGCTTGCGCCACATGCATAACACAAAAACTCATAGGAAATGCAGCGTGTTCCCAGCCGGTCAGGGGGCCGGCGGCCAGGCACCCGGCCGGGAGCACCACTACACACAAAAACCAAACTTTCCTACTGATGTGTTCCCAGCCAGTGGGCAGACCGGCGGCCGGTCACCCGGCTGGGAACCCCAGTCCATCCGTGAGCTTCTAAACAAGTTCTATCATTTCTAATTCTCATAATTTACTTCTATCAATTATCAACAATCAATAATCATCATCAACAATCATCAACTAACAACAATCATTATTAATAATACAATTCCTAAGCTTTCTAATCGTATTCTAAATACGAATTCTAACATAGAAATCATGTAAAACACGTAAATGATATCGAGTAACCCTTCACCGTTACTTTTATGCGTCTTCACTCCGCGTCAAGGTCCTCTTCGATTAAGAAATAGTCTTTGTCGGGATCTTGAAGGTCACCACCTACAAATAATTAATAAAAGATGAATATACTTCACCTTGAGAAAGACGGAAAGTTTGAAAAGCCAGAAAGACGGTAATTTTATTACCAATACGGATAGAGGAAGATAAGAGGGGAAGAATAAGACGAACTTACGTGAATTTGAGCGAGAAACGAACGAGTTATGACGAATCTAAGCTTGGAAGAAATGAAAACTAGGTTTTATGGGGTTTTCTTAGAGAAGAAGAAAGAAATGAGTTGTGAGGGAAAGTTAGGTTAAAGGGAGTATAAGAAAGGTGAGTGGAAAAAGTCAAGAAAAGTCAAAGACTACTTAAGACGGGATTTACTTGAAATCTCGCGTAAAATCCAAATACGAACTCGGAAATTCTAAATTCGACTCGGGAAATTTAATTCTAAACTAAAACTAAATTTCGCTGAAAAGTATCCGTAAAATATTTTTACTATAAAAATAGGGTACATTTGCGGGTGTTACAATCACCCCACCTTTTAAAATGTTTCGTCCTCGAAACTTGAGAGTAGAAAACAAAAGTATCAAAGATAAGAATCGGTTTACAAAATCCACACGAAAGCTTTTACAAGGGAAACATTTATGAAACGAGGTTCTTCTCGAAAACGGTTTAAGGAAATTTTTCATAAGTGCGAAACTTTATTTACGAATCACAAGGGTGCCCGTCGCGAACGAGAATTCTAGCAATCAAAAATCAAATAAATGTCGAAATAGTGAAATCGAAAATCAAAACAAGTGTTAGTGAGTGTAGGACTAGTCACCAGACGTCTCTAATAACAAGTCCAAACATCCAACCAACGCATAAAACAAGTATAAAAGCAAAAGAAATCTATTTTCTCCTAAAAGAGGATACAAAGTCCATCTTTAGACTACTTGAAAAGTTAATTTAGAAATACGATATGGAGAATTGAAGGTTTTCTCAAAGATAAAATCGAAATAAGAAGACATTACACGAACTTAGAGCGAACTCGAACATTGAAATCACAAATCGCGATACTAAGAGGTACGTCCAACGAGCAAAATGGACCAAAATGGGGAAGGATTAAAGAGTAGCGGGTTGAGTAAGGATCAATTTGAGGGAAAAGAGAGGAATGAACCACAATACTATCTTTCATCTATGACAATTCAAATGTCGATCGCAACTCGACATCACTAACTCCACGAGTAAACTAGTCCTCAAGAGAGTGCAATTTATCCTCAACATTTTCAATCATCAGATTCCTACAACAAATATTTCATAATCCTGAAACTTCGAGTAACAAATCCCAATTATTCAAATCCAATTAGAATCTATTAAGGTCTGTCGGCACGGTAGACTCCACAACTAACAACCCACATGAAAGATTCATTACGTACTCTAATCTTCTTAGCTCCATCAATACTCTTATTAGAAACCACCAACAAAATATTTATATCTAGGGATATATGATAGCTAACAACTACAAGGTAAAAGAGACTTACCATGAAATCCTTTGATCCTATTTATTCCAAAACTCATTATCCGAAATTGTTAACAATGAACGTGTTGGAGTAAGTGTCCTCTACAATAGTGCATTTATATAATAAATCTCATTTGGAATATACGTGGCATGATTAGTATATTTTGATACTGCACGTCAGTTGATTAACGTAAATCGGTAACGCTTGGCTGACTAGAGTTTGACGTTATTGTCGTATGACGGCGGTAATCAACTGATCCCTTTAGGTCACACCTATAGGATGAGACCCAAATAGAATACTAATTATTTGTATGCGATACAGTTTAATTAGAGCATTACACATATATTTGATATGTATGTTTAGTTACGAGAGTTATTTATTGGAAATTGAGTTAGGAACTCATTCACTTAAATTTATTAGTCAATTATACGATAACTGACTGAATAAATTTTACGTCTTATTTTAATACGATTAAATAAGATTTAATTTAATGATTAATCGTTAATTCATTAAATTATTTGAGGTTATGCATATATTTTGAGGTAGAGGTAATTAGTTAATTATATTTACAAGGAGTTGTAAAATAAATTAACTGGGCATTGTGGGATCCATTATATATTGATATAATGGTAAAATATCACTTAAAAGTTAAGTGTATATTTATTATTAATTTGAGTCATATAATTGTTTTATGATCAAATTAACACTTAATTATACAAGATAATTAAGCATATGATTATAAGTATTTGTGGGACAAATATCAAAAATCAAAATGGACCATATAAGGCCACTAGGGGCCGGTCAAGTAGTAGTGGTAAGGTGATGATGGTTGCTTTTGTTCATGCTCTCACAAGTCACATGTGATTATGACATGAATAGTACACCAAAATCATTTCAACTAATACTACACTCCACCACCTTGCATGAGAATAAAATAAGAACAAAAATCATCTACAAAAGCTTGTAGAGGGCCGGCCATGTGCTCATAAATAGGCCATTTTGTTGTTCATTTTTCTTCTCTAATTCATTCTTGTTTTTCCTTCTACATCTCTCTAAAACATCAACCTCTCACTAAACTCTCATAACTCTAATATTATCTACATATTACTAGTGTAGTAATATACCAATATTAGTAGCATTATGTCTTCACTTATTATCTAGTTAATAATAAGTTAAGATTATTTGGATTTAATATTGGGTGCAACTAGAAGGAGACCTTCTACTTTGGAGAT
Source organism: Heliosperma pusillum (assembly GCA_022085475.1). NCBI lineage: Eukaryota > Viridiplantae > Streptophyta > Magnoliopsida > Caryophyllales > Caryophyllaceae > Heliosperma > Heliosperma pusillum. The sequence continues at coordinate 1,628 of JAIUZE010017085.1, read as the reverse complement.
TGTTTTATGGAGGATCATCCATTAATTTCATGCTCAAGAACAATAAGAAGAAGTTCTTATTGTGCCCATATTGAACCGAAAATACCCCATGTAAGGATGTTTTCGTCTTATCTTTTCTTTTATGCTTTTATATTTGCATGCATGATACCTAGATTCTAAATCATTAATTTAATGTAATTTAATGAACTAATTAGAGGAGTCTAATTAGAGGTCTAGGACTTTCAGAACGCTCTCATCTTCAAAAGTTAGATCACAAAACCTCAAGAGAGATTAGTCCCAAAATCTCATTTCACTAAAATTTTGCCTATCATAGGGCAATGCGACCGTAAATCAATTTATTTAGCTCTTTCAAACTCTCAAAACATCGGTTTTCGCTTATGACAATATTCCTCAAGTTTGGTCATCCAATCCAAATTCCACAAAGTAATTATTCCCGTTAGGGTCCAACATTTAAAGATAACAATTTTCCAAGTAACATTTAAAGAGATCACTAAAATTCTTAACCACAACTACAAACTATCATTAAGCTTATTTCGATCCTCAAAATGATATTGCAACATCAAGCTTTCATAGTCTAAAATCACTAGGAGAGTTTGATCCTAAGTTTATCCTCAATTCTTTATAATCATCTAAACATGAAACTAGTTCAATAGGACGGTTAGGTTCCATATTCGAAACTTCTTCAAAACACACCTACTAACCCTTACGTTAGCTAATAAGAAAACTACCTCTCAAGAGAGTAGGGATAAATGATGTGACACCCTCGAATTTGCGGAAAGATAAACAAGTAATTTAAATAAATAAAAGATGAGAATACGTTTTTAATAGGTTCACTTTAGTGAAAATCGGTAAATTTTAAAACCGGAACCTACCATTAAATATATTCATCATAACAAAGGTGTCTTAAAGAAAAAGGTTCATAACAAAAAGGAAATAATATTATACATAAGAAGTATCTAAAACGGGAGACATATCTGCCTAATAAATACGGAAATAAAAGAGTGTATTAAATAATACAATCTAAGACTGAATATAGGTTCCAAGGTAATACTTCACTCGCCTAGCTCGTCAAATGTACCAAGTATGCATCACAAACCTGCCAACCGCATCAAATGTAAACACGGAAGCCACAGTCAGTGGGGAGTAACTCCGAGTTCTCCCAGCCACGAAATGTCGAGTTTAATAAAACATGAATAACATAAAAGAGATGTATATGGAACATACAAAGCCTTAACATATACGATATGCTTTTCATGTTATGAAACAAATAACTAACATATAACCTAGCATATGAAGGCTAAGCTACTCATGCAAGCTATCATGTGAATCAGTTAACAACCTATACCACGAGGTAGGGAAGCTAGTATTTTAGCTCAGAGGTTACATTTAAAACATGGCCAAGATACAACTCAACCCTAATCATGCAAGCTATCATGTGAATCAGTTAACAACCGGTAATCCAAACTCTATCAACCGTAGCCGGCTTGCATCTCACCTTCTACGATTCATAGAATCATCAAACATGAAAGACCAATACGTCTAGAAACAGGCATAAGTTCTTAGCACAGTCAATAGTCGACTTCTGTAACTCGAGTCTATACCACAAGGTAGAATAAACATCCTAGTCC
>JAIUZE010017084.1:0-24263 GCA_022085475.1 Heliosperma pusillum | reverse complement strand
ATTTTGGGTTCGGGTGTGAGCTAGCGGGCGTTGTTCCCTGGAAGTTTCACCTCTAGACGATTTAGCTAGTTTTGCTAAACACTTGTTCTTTGTTAACATTTTGAGAGACTCCGTCTCTTTGTTATTTTCCGCACTTAGTTGTAATATTTTGACACTCCTCGCTTTATTTAACTTGCATGTATAAAAGTTTTTAAAAACTACCTATTTCCGCAATATAATTCACATGCTTGTCTGTTTATTATTTCCGCATTCGCGAGGGTTGTCACAAATAATATGTACTTAACATTTTGAAGTAATAATTTACCATTATATCAATAAATAATGGGTCCCACAATGCTTAGTTAATTTATTTTACAACTCTTTGTAAATATAATTAACTAATTACCTCTATCTCAAAACCTCAACTAATTTAGTAATTTAACGATTAATTACTAAGTTAAATCTTATTTAATCGTATTAAAATAAGATATAAATTTATTAGTCAATTATCGCATAATTGAAAAATAAGCTTAATCGAATTTGAGTTCTTAACTAAATTTCTAACAATTAACTCTCGTACATATCGAATATATGTAATGTACTAATTAACTGTATCGTATACAAATAATTAGTTACTATTTGGATTTCATCCTTTAGGTGTGACCGAAAGGGATCAGTTGATCACCGCCGTCAAACGACAATAACGTCAAACTCTAGTCAGCCAACCGTTATTGATTTACGTTAATCAACTGACTAATCATATATATAGTCACTAAATATCCCAATTATATTCCATAATAAGATTTATTATGTGGCGCACTTTTGTGGAGGACACCTACTCCAACAATCTCCCACTTGTCTGACACAAGTGTGCGTCACCAATTCTCTTGTCTCTTTATCACATCTCCCACTCAACGCAAGGTGTCTTTCAGGTCGCACTTGCGATTGATTATATCTAGAGTGATTTTCTCGATAGGGAGAGTAACTGTCTGACCGGAAAATCTACCATAGATCTCTTTCCGAGCGTGGCCACGCATTTACCGTAACTTCTCCTCGAGTGGCCTTAAGATGTTTGTACCCAACGTGGGTGGACAATTCATGTTGATTCATCTACTCTGTATGATGCAGATAACCATGATCCAGAAGAAGTCCACCGGCTTCCTTTTACGGCACGACCTAGAACATCAACCAAAACCAATCGGAAACTGCACCGACTCAGATAGACGGTCGCCAGTCAAAAGAATCGACTCATAGGAATAAGATAGAAGACCCTGCCATGACCAGGCATCAAATAATTGATTTAAGGGTCTCTACAATGTCACTGTCCGACAGAGTGTCATACAGTCTGTCTATGTAAACGACCAGTCATCTCCATGACCCCATGGTGCTGAACCAACCATCGATCGACTTACAATCTAGTCACTTCGAGACGTCACCTCATTGAGTGACTAGGGACAAAATACTAAGTTCGTCCTATTCACTTGAATAGGGTCCAACATTGTCTTACAATCTATTCGGATAAACAAAGTATTAAATTTAGTCAAACTAAATAAAAGAGTTTATAATGAAACTCGAACAATGAATGCAATTATCATATATGAAATAATTAAAACAACATTCAATTATTACATATTACATAATCTAAAGGATTCTGGTACACGTCTCAATCCCATTGTGACGACATGACCATCATGCTTAGCCATTGATAAAGGCTTGGTTAAAGGATCAGCAATGTTGTCATCTGTCCCAACCTTACAAATGTCAATTTCCTTTCTGTCCACGTAATCTCTAATTACATGATATTTCCTAAGTACATGTCTAGACTTATTACTAGACTTGGGCTCTTTTGCTTGAAAAATAGCCCCACTGTTATCACAATAAATTGTGATAGGATCTTTGGCAGTAGGGACTACTGTTAGTCCTTCCAAAAATTGCCGAATCCACACAGCTTCCTTTGCAGCTTCAGACGCTGCAAGGTACTCTGCTTCTGTTGTAGAATCCGCTGTAACGCTTTGCTTGAAACTCTTCCAGCAAACAGCTCCACCATTCATCATATAAACGTAGCCGGATTGAGATTTCATATCATCCCTATCTGTTTGGAAACTGGCATCTGTGTAACCCTTTACACGTAACTCAGTCTCGCCTCCAAACACTAAGAACGAATCCTTGGTCCTTCTCAAGTACTTAAGGATGTTCTTTACGGCTATCCAGTGACTCTCACCTGGATTTGCTTGGTAACGACTTGTCATGCTCAAAGCATATGCAACATCGGGACGAGTGCACATCATAGCATACATGATTGATCCAACAGCAGATGCGTAAGGGATCAATTTCATGCGTTCAATCTCCTCGGGTTTCGTAGGGCACTCTGACTTGCTCAAAGTGATCCCACTTCCCATAGGAAGAAAGCCTCTCTTAGAGTCTTTCATGTTGAATCGATCAAGAATCTTATCAATATAAGGTTCTTGACTTAATCCTAGTATCCTTTTAGATCTATCCCTATAGATCCGGATACCTAAGATGCGCTGGGCCTCTCCTAAGTCTTTCATTTGGAAATGTATCCCTAGCCACTCCTTCACAGAAGTGAGCATTGGAATATCATTCCCAATGAGTAGTATGACATCTACATACAAGACTAGAAAAGTTACTTTACTCCCACTAAACTTCATGTATAAACATGGTTCCTCGACGCTTCGAGTGAAACCATTTTGTTTAATTACATGATCGAAACGATGATTCCAACTCCTGGATGCTTGTTTAAGACCATAGATGGATCTCTTAAGTTTGCATACCATCTTAGGGTTTGATGGATCCACAAAACCTTCAGGTTGTGTCATGTACACTTCCTGAACTGAAATCTCTACAAAAGTAGAGCTTTTCAGAGGCTAAAAGGAGCTAAGATCAACACTCCCTCACACACAAGCTAAATGACTCGGAAAACTCGAGGAACCTGCACTAGGCCAGGCAGAACAGATAGAACTTTGCACCTTAGCACACAAGCACAGGTAGCAAAGGTTGTGTTTAAGACTCAAGACACACAAGTAATGACTCTTAGACACTGTAATCTTAGATCACACACAAGTTCACTAAGGATTACCACAATACTTAGGTTTGCTAAAGAATTGCAATGAACAAAGTTCAGGTTTATATTAATTCATCATAATCTGATTTCAACTTCTTACAAGCAAGCCTTATATAGGCCAAGAGATACACATCTAAGGGTCTCAAATGCATCATCTAATGTACAATAAGTCGTGGCCTTGTGATGCGCGAGATTTATGTCGTTCTAAGTCCGCTATCAAACAATATTTATAAGTCCAAACTAAAACTAACTAGGGCAGCTAGTGATAAGTCCGGGTCGATCACAGGGAGGCGGTCGATCTAATCAAATCTAGGGTCAAGTTTAGTTCTGCCAAGTAACAGGTTTTAATGGTTTGAGAGGTTGAGAAAGAGGGATAACAAACAAAAGCAATAATCAAAATGCAATATAAAGGGTACAAAAATCAGATGAAGGAAAAACTAGGGCAGAAACGGGATCACTATGTATCAACGGGATATGTCAGCCAAGGTCTAAACAGCCTAAAGGGTCAGAAAGTTGCTTGTTCGGCCTCCTAACCACCCCTAGCGACTCTGATAACTGGTTCGGTCTCACAGAAATCACTATCCTATATGTCTACCGATCGGTATAAGGCTATGCCGAGTGGTGTCAGGTCTATTTTCCCAATCACTTGGTCAGTCTCAGGGGAAATACACTAAACAAATGATAACCTAGCGTCCTAGGTCAGTCAAACGACAATTAAATCAAACATAGGTTCAGATGCATAAACGGTTTAATTGGAACCCCCAAATCCCGGATCCACAATAGTTCACCCTAGCCCTAGCATGCAGATTAGCTACTCATAGGTGAAATAGATCTAAGCATATGAACTACTGTATTAGCATAAGACATCATAGCAAAGCGATGTGGAAACAATAAACGAACGAAATAACTAAATGCGAAACAAAGAAACCTGAAATAGGTCTGAATACAAGGCTATGTCGATCGGCAGAAGAGTATCCCGATCGGCGGAAGTACAAAAATGAACGAAAACTTAAAACTAATCGACTAAAATGTAAACAATAATCTAAAATGGAGTTTTTGAGCGGAAACTCGATCCGTGACAAGGGATCTTGCGTCTAGGGAGAGATACCCCCTCACTCTCTTCACTTCTCCTTCATATAGAGCTAGGTTTTCTCCTTTGGGCTTCGATGTTTCTTCTGAGTGACTTGGGCTTCGGAAAGCTTCGGCCCCGTTGCTCAATAGCTTGCCCAGTAGATTAGAGAGGTAGAAAACGAAAGTGGGCTTGTCATTGCCGATCGGTGTCCTAGCTTACCGATCGGAGTGGGCTTCAAGAAGTGTGTACGATCGGTGTCCTAGCCCACCGATCGGTGGATGGGTCTTGACGATAGGTGTGGGCTTGAGTTGTCCTCTATAGGTCTTCATTTGATAGTTCAAGGTAGATGTGGGCTCCCAGCGATACGTGGGCTTGTATGAAGTGTCCACAAAGCTTAGAAAGAAGTGGAAAGGACCCCAGGATGTCTCTGCCGATCGGTGGTAGGCCAATTGGCCCTTGGTCGATCGGTAGGTGGCATTGCCGATCGGTGGTAGTGTTAAATTCCTGCACCGCGCACTGAACTTAAAACGTCCGCCATTTCTTCGTTACTTGGCGGATTTTGGCGTTCTTGGTCTCATTCCGAAGCTAAGAAAGAGATCTATCTTATCCATTTTGAATCGCCTCAATCACATATCTAGAACTCAATCTATTTCCCTTCAAACTATCCAAAATGCATCCAAAAGCACCCCGAGAAGTCCTAAACCTGCAATTGAGGAACAAAACATACCAAAGTAGCATAGGCGAGGGATATGACATGAAATCGGCTCAAATGAGCTATAAGTAAGACTGAAATGGGGGCGAATAAGTGTGTAAATGTGCATATAAAATATGCACATCAAACTCCCCCAAACCAAACCTTTACTTGTCCTCAAGTAAACATAAACCAAAGCACACTTAATGACCACGGTAAGAGATAACGACTCTGGACACTCCTGCTTTCTGTTCATCCAAACTATGGCTTTCACAAATAGATAAGAACAAGTGCACAAGAGTCGACCTTCAAAACAGGTCTTATACATGCCTAAATTTCAATGTTCTTCATGAATAACGCAAGACCTTGCAAACGAGCTCAAAAGTAGAGACTCAACAAGCACACTCAATAACATGATCCAAGTTCGTAAATAATACTCGTAGTACTAAAAGTTCTCAAGGTATGCTGGGCACAAGGTTGTAATGGGGCTATGTTCAATAGGTGAAAGATGGGTGCGTGCTAACGCGTATGGGAGTGTGGGGCTCAAAAAACTGGTGGTTGCGCTACCACTAATGAAAAGACCCAGACGACCATAACATTAACCAATACCGATCATAGGCAAAAATTCGAATCTCTTGACATTATCATAACTTCAGTATTTGCACTTCACACAATAGGAATTCACATTTATGTATTGATAGCACCATTTTGGAACTGCTACCTTCACAATAGATCTCATTACTTCACTTTATTGTTTGGAAACTCAACTTTCGATCACTATTCTTGCTGTATAACTTGCTGTGGAGCTGAATTATTCTCCAGATATTCATGTAACACTAAAACAGGCCAAAAACAGGGGCATGCCGATCGGTATACTACTTTCACCGATCGGTGCACTAGGCCACACCGATAGGCATCAGCTCAAAAACTTCAAAAATCAGGCCCTTTTCTTCATTTGACACGTTTTCGTGACATAACTCTCCTATACGCAACCATTACAGTCTGGGTAGGATGTTTTTACGATGTAGTTCATAATTTGTAAGGTTGTAACCAAGGTAGTCAATATAGTCTTGTGAAACGTGGTCAATAAAGAGTGGATCCTACATCTAAAGGGACGAATCAAGGCAATTTGGCTTAGTGGAGTTCAAATTTAAGTGAATGCCCGGTCCGCGGACCTAGGGTGCATACCTTCGGAAACTACAACGAGTCAATATTCACACTTATGAATCAAGCACGAGCATACAGGTTAAGAATTACAGTACGTCATTGAGAAGCATTTCGATACAAAGTAGATTCACATCAAACAAGTCAATTTAGACATGTTAGACTCGTTAATCCAATCTAATCTCAATATGTCATATCATATAAGTTAGGCCACAGTTAAGATGAATTAAGCTAAGTGTATATATCTTCATCGTCGTTTTGCACATCTCGAACCAATACACACACATAAGCAGTTCTTAAAATTTTTATTTTCACATATGAACATGCAACTGCTTATAGTACATACGAATGAAGCACATATGAAGCACACAATCAAAACCCTCCCCCAAACCAAACTCGTCATTGTCCTCAATTGACGAAAATCGGTGCAAAAGTGGTTAAAGGAGAATGGGGAATGCAGGTGAGAGTGAAAGTGGAGAAGGTAGACTTACAGAATGAGTGAGAGTTCCCCCAAACCGGTTCAAAGCAAGGCGGGGAATGGTGAATAGGTCCTCACCATCCCGAGCTATCATCAGCTAGACGGCTCCGTCATTACCTGTAGCATTACAAAACAGGAGGAAAAATGTCTCCCTCGCTCTCATCTCACAAATGTCTTAAAATGTCTCAAAACGAAAGCAAAAATTGTCTAACTATTACAACTGAAATAAGATTGTTCCAAAAACGAAAAGCAAATAACAACGGGTTGCCTCCCGGAAGCGCTGGTTTCAGTTAGGTCCCGCACGACCTTGTTTAGCTTCGGATCAAGTGTAGGGAATGTCATCAGCACAGGCCTCTCTTGGCCTCCAAACAGCACGAGCATCCACAGGAGGATGGTTGGGCCATAGTACACTCGGCAGACCGGCAAGTGGTGAATCTCCGTGCCCGGTTGATCTCGGATGGCCTCGCCAATCACGTGAGTCATAAATTCCTGCATCCAAAGGTTGAAAAGTCTCCAAGGTGTCTCCAAAGATGTGAGACGGAGATATAACATTAACAGAACAGGCAGAACTCATAGCATCAACACTAGCAGGAGACAGGGGAAGGTCAGAACTAACAATCTGGGGCAGGGGATGATCATGGAGCTCTGTGGGGGGTGGATGCCGATCGGCAAGGGTGTGAGGCCGATCGGTGGGTACTGCAGACTGACAGGTGAGGTCTCCAAACTGGTAGGTGGGGTCCTTTAATGGCCGGTTCTGGTCTCTAATGATCGAATTGGTCTTTACAACTAAGGGAGAGCGGGGTGTATCATAAGGTTTAAACACTAGAAGTTCACCCCCCACCTTAAAAGTCAAGGTCCTCTTAGCAACATCAATTATAGCACCTGTAGTGTGTAGAAAAGGTCTCCCTAAGATGATAGGGATGTCGGCATTTTCAGGTATGTCTAACACTACGAAATCGACCGGTATGTAAAACCCACCCATCTTAACCGGGACATCCTCAAGTAAACCCAAAGGTCGTGAAGTGGTCCTATCCGCCATTTGGACTGTCATATTCGAGCTCTTGAATTGGGTCAAGCCCATCTTCATAGCTAAGGATAAGGGTAGGACACTAACACTAGCTCCTAGGTCACATAAGGCATTATCTATATTAAGGGCGCCTATGGTACATGGGATGCTGAAACTACCGGGGTCACCTAGTTTAGGTGGAGAGTCACTTTGTCGAGGTGCACTACACCTTTCTGTAAAAGCGACGGTCTCAACCTTGGGGAGGGTCTTTTTCCGGGTTAAGATGTCTTTTAGGAATTTAGTATAAGAGGGTACTTGCAAAACTAAATCTAGAAATGGAATAGTGATGTCAAGTTTAGTAAGTACCTCTTTGAACTTACCGAATTGTTCCTCGTAGAGGGATTTCTTCTTAAGACGACCAGGGAAGGGAAGTTTAATCTTCGTCCCAGCTTCTTCTGACTGCTTACCCTTGCCCAAACCAGCTTCAACATCATTCTCAGCAGCTTTGAAAGGTTCAGACCGATCGGTATAGGGTATGGGTCGATCGGTGGGAGTGATATTCTGGCCATTTTCTTCGTTTTTCTGCTTCTCAGACCTCTCAGCATTCTTCCCAGAACTTTCTGCTCTGTCCTCAGCCTCATAGGTGGTCCCACTCCTCAATGTTATGGCATTCACATGATGGACTTGGTCAGGAGACTTGCTAGGCTGAGATGGTAGTTGGCCTTGCTGCCTCTGAGCTTGTGAGGCTGCTAGTTGAGCAATCTGAATCTCCAAGTTCTTAATAGCCCCCGCCTTTTCTTGGTCCATTTTAGCCACTTGAGCAATGAGGTGCTCCTGGCTTTTCTGCATTCCCATCAGCATCATCCTCAAATCGTTCATATCTGTGAATGTAGGAGGCTTGAAGGGTTGAGGTCTGTTTTGTTGCTGGTATGGAACTTGACCGATCGGTTGAGATGGTTGGCCGATCGGTGGATGCTGGTACTGAGGGTTTGGCCTGTTGTACTGCTGGTTGAAGTTCTGCTGCTGATAGTTCTGATAAGCAGCAACCTGTTCTACTACCCCTGGGTACCCAAAATTGTCCAGAATGTATTGTTGTTGGAGGGCACCGATCGGTGAGGGTATAGGGCTGATCGGTGGAGCTGTGTTTACCTTCAAACTGGCCAACTGTGCTTTCAGATCCTCGATCTGCGAGGTCATGCTCTGCTGGAAATAAGAATCATCCCCTATAGCACCAACTGTGGTACTTGACTGGCCATACCGGATACTATGGCTGGCCATAGTTTCAATGATGTTACGAGCCTCAGCAACCTCCACAGAAGAAAACATCCCATTAGCTGCTGAATCTAAGGTCCTCCTCGAGTCCGCTGTTAAGGCATTGTAGAATGTCATCGCCATGAACCCTTCTCCAAACCCATGATGTGGGCATTGCTTCTCCAGGGTTTTGAACCTCTCCCAAGCATCGTAGAGATTCTCATTGAGGCGCTGTCTAAACCCGGTGATTTGCATCCTTAGGTTGGCCGTCCTCTCCGGCGGGAAGAATTTCCTGTAGAATGCTAGGACAAGGGTGGCCCAAGTGTTTGATGTGGCTGCTGGCACAGTTTCCAGCCAGAATGATGCCTTGTCCCTCAGTGAATGTGCAAACATCATCCTTCTCAGCTGATCTTGTGTCCCCCTTCGTGGGTGATCAATTGGCAAAGGTCACAAAATCGGTTGATGTGGCGCGCCGGGTCTTCGGATAGCGTACCACCAAATTGTTCTTTGTGGATGAGGTTGTAGAAGGATGGGTCAATTTTAAAGTTGGTTGCTGTGAGGTTAGGGCTGAGAGTCCCTGTGGGCACATGTGCAGCAGTATGCATCCCTTCATCACTAAGTTTAGGCATTGTGGTTCTTGGTGATGTTGGTGGGGTTGATGTAGGTGATATTGTAGGTGATGGTGAAGATGTAGGTGTTATTGTGGGTGTATGTGTGTTTTCGTTGTCAGCCAGCCTTCGATTTCTACGCAGTAATCTTTCAGGTTCAGGATCGAAGTTCAGCAGGGCAGCAGAATTTCTCCTGCTCATACAAACTTGCAGAAAACAGTCAGAAAATAGACAGACCGATCGGTGGAGGTATGTACCGATCGGTATAAGCGAGAATTTCACAGAAGTCACTTCGAACAGAAAAGAAACACCAAATTAATCAGTCAATCGCCTCCCCGGCAACGGCACCATTTTGATGCGCGAGATTTATGTCGTTCTAAGTCCGCTATCAAACAATATTTATAAGTCCAAACTAAAACTAACTAGGGCAGCTAGTGATAAGTCCGGGTCGATCACAGGGAGGCGGTCGATCTAATCAAATCTAGGGTCAAGTTCAGTTCTGCCAAGTAACAGGTTTTAATGGTTTGAGAGGTTGAGAAAGAGGGATAACAAACAAAAGCAATAATCAAAATGCAATATAAAGGGTACGAAAATCAGATGAAGGAAAAACTAGGGCAGAAACGGGATCACTATGTATCAACGGGATAGGTCAGCCAAGGTCTAAACAGCCTAAAGGGTCAGAAAGTTGCTTGTTCGGCCTCCTAACCACCCCTAGCGACTCTGATAACTGGTTCGGTCTCACAGAAATCACTATCCTATATGTCTACCGATCGGTATAAGGCTATGCCGATTGGTGTCAGGTCTATTTTCCCAATCACTTGGTCAGTCTCAGGGGAAATACACTAAACAAATGATAACCTAGCGTCCTAGGTCAGTCAAACGACAATTAAATCAAACATAGGTTCAGATGCATAAACGGTTTAATTGGAACCCCCAAATCCCGGATCCACAATAGTTCACCCTAGCCCTAGCATGCAGATTAGCTACTCATGGTGATAGATCTAAGCATATGAACTACTGTATTAGCATAAGACATCATAGCAAAGCGATGTGGAAACAATAAACGAACGAAATAACTAAATGCGAAACAAAGAAACCTGAAATAGGTCTGAATACAAGGCTATGTCGATCGGCAGAAGAGTATCCCGATCGGCGGAAGTACAAAAACGAACGAAAACTTAAAACTAATCGACTAAAATGTAAACAATAATCTAAAATGGAGTTTTTTTGAGCGGAAACTCGATCCGTGACAAGGGATCTTGCGTCTAGGGAGAGATACCCCCTCACTCTCTTCACTTCTCCTTCATATAGAGCTAGGTTTTCTCCTTTGGGCTTCGATGTTTCTTCTGAGTGACTTGGGCTTCGGAAAGCTTCGGTCCCGTTGCTCAATAGCTTGCCCAGTAGATTAGAGAGGTAGAAAACGAAAGTGGGCTTGTCATTGCCGATCGGTGTCCTAGCTTACCGATCGGAGTGGGCTTCAAGAAGTGTGTACGATCGGTGTCCTAGCCCACCGATCGGTGGATGGGTCTTGACGATAGGTGTGGGCTTGAGTTGTCCTCTATAGGTCTTCATTTGATAGTTCAAGGTAGATGTGGGCTCCCAGCGATAGGTGGGCTTGTATGAAGTGTCCACAAAGCTTAGGAAGAAGTGGAAAGGGCCCCCAGGATGTCTCTGCCGATCGGTGGTAGGCCAATTGGCCCTTGGTCGATCGGTAGGTGGCATTGCCGATCGGTGGTAGTGTTAAATTCCTGCACCGCGCACTGAACTTAAAACGTCCGCCATTTCTTCGTTACTTGGCGGATTTTGGCGTTCTTGGTCTCATTACGAAGCTAAGAAAGAGATCTATCTTATCCATTTTGAATCGCCTCAATCACATATCTAGAACTCAATCTATTTCCCTTCAAACTATCCAAAATGCATCCAAAAGCACCCGAGAAGTCCTAAACCTGCAATTGAGGAACAAAACATACCAAAGTAGCATAGGCGAGGGATATGACATGAAATCGGCTCAAATGAGCTATAAGTAAGACTGAAATGGGGGCGAATAAGTGTGTAAATGTGCATATAAAATATGCACATCACCTTGGCCTTACACAAATCAGAATACTAACTAGGATACAAAAGCATAAAGTAATAAAGCATAAAGCATAAAACAGAAAACAGGCTGCTCCTCTTTGTCTTGTTGTGTAAGGTCAATTAAGATGTGTAAGACCTTGGAGCTTGGGCTTGGCAGCTACCATCCTCAAGTACAAAGGGTTAGGATGTCTTTCAAGTCGTGTCCTTGTCTTGCCTAGCCAAATATAGCACCCAAAACAGCCTTAGTACAAGACAATGCTGAAATGTCCCCATCTGGACCCATTTGTTTGCACTTAGATAAACCTGCTCTTTTATTGTGAATTAGCAAAACATCTCCTGGACTTTTATCTTCCTAAGACTTTAAACTAAGGTTTTTAGGCCTTGGAATAACTTAATTCATAATAGGGGTTGCCTTGGACGAAGCTCTTTGATGTTGGACCTGAACCGGGTGAGATAGGACATGGACCCTTCTGATTGCATTTTGTAACACTTATAACTCTTTGCTCAGGATGATTTTGAAGCCCCATGATAGCTCATCTTAAAGCTATGGATGTTAGCTTTCTCCTCCAAAAAGAATCACCCCTAAACATTAAGTAGATTTTGAGTTATGCAACTTTGAGTGCAGATTGGTCTTAATCACATACCCAGCAGACTTGCCACTAACTATACCCGTTTTGCTCAGGCCATAACTTTCTCTTTAGGATGATGTAGGAGTACCCTAAGGTTCCATTTGAAAGCTAAATGAGTTATCTTTCCCCTCCATTTGGAATCACACAAATAGCATGCTCCAATCTTCAGTTATGATCCATTTGGCAAGAGGGGGTCATACTGATCTCTACATTGCACTCTTCTGTAGGGGATATCTTGTAGCAGCCATAACTCAAACTACGTACCTGCTATTGGGCTGATTCTAAATTCATTGTATATCCAAGACTATAAGCTTTCCAATGACTCAAGAATCAAAGGATTTGCACGAGTAGAACTTGAAATATGAAGCTTGAAAGTCAGGCCCGTACAATTGAAAGCTCAAGATGCTAATGTTGATCCCCTAAATTGCATTCATTTGGGATGTCTACTTGGACATCCCCATGGACGGTTGTATTAGCACAAAAACGAGTGACAATGCAACAAGTTTTGTTGCACTTCCTCTTCTAGAATCCCATTCAAGACGGCGGTTTTGACGTCCATTTGCCAAATCTCATAATTATGAAATGCGGCAACCGCTAAGATAATCCTTATGGATCGAATCATGGCGACTGGGGCGAAGGTTTCGTCATAGTGAAGACCATGAACTTAGGTGAAACCTTTTGCCACCAATCTAGCTTTGTAAACATCATTATGTTTATCTATGCCACTTTTGATCTTATAGATCCACTTACACTGAAGAGGTCTTAGCTCCTTAGGTAAATCAACCAAGTCCCATACTTGATTGTCGTACATAGAATCCATTTCGGATTGCATGGCTCCTAGCCATAACTTTGAGTCGGGACTAGAAATGGTTGCTTTGTAGGCAGTAGGTTCATTACTTTCTAAAAGTAACACATTATAGTCATCACCTTCCTCTATAATACCAAGGTATCTATCAGGTTGATGACTAATTCTGCTTGACCTCCTAGGCTCCGAAGGAATAATGACCGTGCCAGATGAAGAGGGAACGTTTTGCTCGTCGTCCTTTTCGGTTTGTGGCTCTTGGACTTCATCAAGTTCAAATTTTCTCCCACTCTTTCTTTTAGAAATAAAATCTTTTTCTAAAAAGACTGCATCACAAGACACAAACACTTAGTCCTCGTGTTTATTGTAGAAGTAATAAGCACGTGATTCCTTTGGATATACTACGAAAAGACATTTGTCAGATTTGGGTGCGAGTTTATCGTCATACTTATTCTTAACAAAAGCCTCGCATCCCCAAATTCTCATAAACGACAAAGAAGGGACTTTCCCTGTCCATATCTCATATGGAGTCTTGTTTGCCGCTTTAGTCGGGCTTCGATTTAGTGAAAATATTGCAGATAAGATAGCAAAACCCCAAAAATAATCAGGAAGCTCTGTCAGACTCATCATAGATCGAACCATATCTAATAAAGTTCGATTTTTCCTTTCGGACACACCATTTAATTGAGGTGTTCCAGGAGGAGTCCATTGTGATACTATACCACAATCGTTTAGGTGTGAATCAAATTCATTGTTCAAGTATTCACCACCACGATCGGATCGTAGGGCTTTAATCTTTTTATTCAATTGGTTTTCTACTTCATTTTGAAATTCTTTGAATTTTTCAAAAGCATCACTTTTATGCCTCATCAAGTAGACATATCCATATCTACTCAAGTCGTCGGTAAAAGTAATGAAGTAGTGATAACCACCTCTAGCTTGGATAGTCATTGGACCGCATACATTCGTATGTATAAGTCCTAATACTTCACTTGCTCGTGTCCCTTTTCCCGTAAAAGGAGCACGAGTCATCTTGCCTAGAAGACAAGATTCGCATACGCCATAAGATTCGTAATCGAATGGTTTGAGTACTTTAGATGAAACAAGTCTCTTTATGCGTCGTTCGTTTATGTGCCCTAAACGACAATGCCAAAGGTATGATTGATTAGGTTCACCTGTTTTGAGCTTCTTGTTTTCTACATGATAGACCTATTTTGCAATATCTAGAACATAAATACCTCCAATAGAAATGGCCTCGCCATAAACCATTTCATTTAAAGAAAAAGTACAACGATTGTTCTTAATACAAAATGAAAATTCTTCCATGTCTAACACGGAAATGGAGATAATGTTCTTTGTAAGAGTTGGTACATAATTGCAATTATTTAAATACAACTCTAAACCATTAGGCAAAAGAATAACGTAGGTGCCCACGGAAATTGCGGCTACCTTAGCTCCATTTCCCATGCGCAGGTCCACAGCACCCTTGGCTAGTGCTTGCGCGTCCCCCAGCCCCTGTACATGATTACAAAGGTGAGAACCACAACCGGTATCAAATACCCAAGAAGATGTACTAGCAACGTTAATATCTATCATATAGAGTGATGAAAGAATTTACCTGACGTTGTCACACAACCGTCTTTCTTGTCTTTCAAGTATTTGGGGCAATTGCGTTTCCTATGCCCTTTGCCATTACAATAATAACAATCCGCCTCCGCGTGTTTGTTGATTTTGGGCTTGGGCTTATAAAAGACCTTGGCCTTTTCCTTGCCGACTTTCTTGAAAAGAGTCTTACCCTTTCCCTTGTCCTTTCTTACCCCAAGGTTCATGTTCTTCATTTTCATTGAAAGAACGTCCTTGGGTTCACTCCCACTAGCCTCCATGTCCCTCTCCGCTTGGGTGAGGAGTGCATGGAGTTCATGGAAACTCTTGTCCATTCCATTCATGTTATAGTTCACCCTAAATTGCGTGAACTTAGGTGTGAGTGAATGAAGGATCTTACCCACCACCAATTGCTTCGGAATTTTGCACCCTAGATGCTCTAAGGTGTCTGCGTGCTCAACCATTTTGAGCACATGTGGGCCAACTTTTTGGCCTCTATGAAGCTTGGTGTCGAAGAATTTCGTAGCCGCCTCATATTGGAGAATTTGAGGGGCTTGCATAAACATCGACGTAATCCTCGTGAATATCGCATATGCATTGAGAGATATCAATTGGAGTTTGAGTTTGGGTGAGATTGACCAAATCAAGACATTCTTGACGTCATTAGCAACCTTTAAATAAAGGTCATATTCGGCCCAAACCACCGCGGACGATCTAGGCGCGGGTTCGGTGGGGAGCTCTTCGACCAAGTAGCGAAGCACGTTATCGGATATCGCGGCGCTCTTGATCGTTGATTCCCATTCAACGAAGTTACTTCCGTCATCTTTTAGGACACACTTGTCCTTGACGGATCTCAACCATGAGTCCTTACCCAAGGTTGCATTGTTTGATGATGTTGACATTGTGCGAATATGGAATATGGTTACTACAACAAAAAGAAATATATAAACATTTATTCCTATTATACATTTATTCTATAAAATGAAACTATTAATTATTACAAACCGGCGATACGAGATCGCAATAAAAATTACAGCCAAACCATTATTCCCTTTCATTACGGGTAATAACGATTAAAAATAACTAGGTCATACTAGGTACAAAAACTGCATAAATTATTAAATAAATGACATTCCTTCATTCAACCACAAATTAAATAAATTTCTGCAAAATTCATGCCAAAATCGGCCAAAACACATTCATTCTCATTGTAGCTCGATTTTACGGGATTTATTGATATTTAACCATTAAAAACAATAATAAACATTTAAATCTTATTTAATTTCAAACTAATTATCTAAACTGTTTTAGAACTCAAAATTAGTCCCTACTAATTTTGTTGGTCATTAATTAGTTCGATTTGATTTTATTTTCTATTCATAACGGTTTAATCATAACGTTTATGAAATAAACCCAAAATAAAAAATAAACATCATAAAAAATTTGAAACAAAACTTTTGTACATTCGGAAATATTTCCAGGAACTCCAAAAAAAAAAACATTTGTCCAAAAAATTTAAATTAATTTTATGAACAAATAGCTTTGTATTTAAAAAACATTAAATATAGTAAAACAGTGAAACAAATTATGAAATTTCCCCAAGTTGATAAAAATCAGAATGTAAAATGTACCAAAAAATTTAATGACTAGAAAAGGACGTTTCAATTTTATGAACATTATAATCTCATATTATCGACTTTTATCTTATAAAAATCAATAAACATGCAATAATTAATTAAAAGTCACTAAATTTCACATACAATATATAAGACATGCATGTGCGATCATATTAAAATTTCATGGCCAGAATCAACATGAAACTATTTTTAGTTAACTTTTAACATCAAATATTCATATTAACTCGGTTTAAAAGCCAAAAATCAAAATAAATAGCAAATTAATCCCTTAAATCACGAAAGGTGACCAAAAATATTTTGAAGTCATTAGGTATACATGCACAAAAACTGTTCATCCAAATCATAATTTAACTCAAATTTTTGATTTATTAGTTATCTTATAACTTTTAATATAAATGTCCAAAATGAACATGCATGCTACAAGCTAGCTCTGATACCACATAAAAGTCCATTGACCTTAATTAGACTCTTCTAATTAGTTACCAAATTACTTGTTAATTTAGTATTTAATGATCTATGTAACATGCATGCAAATATAAAGACATTATTTAAAAGAAGAAATTTCCTCACATTGAAATGGAAATTAAATGGGCACAATAAAAAATCCTTCTTATTGATCTTGAGCTAAAAACAAGGATGATCCAAGAAAAATCTCCAAATTAGAAGACCTCCTTCAAGTTGCACCAAGATGATACCAAATAATCTATGTTGGAGCCAGTGTCCTCCACAGTTAGTGCAATAACATAAATAAATCTCTGTAGGTTCACAGGGTATACTTTGTATAATAATCAGTTGATTAACGTTTATCAATAACGGTTGGCTTGCTAGATAAGTTTGACGTTATTGTCATACAGATGGCGGTGATCAACTGGTCCCTAAAAGTCACACCTATAGGATGTGTTTGAGAGATGTGATTATTTGAGAAAATAATCATATTGATGCCTTATTATATGACTAAAAGGTTAGTCAGTGTATTTGACTAAAAGGTTAGTCAATGTGATGATGAGACGATTATTTAATAACGATTAAATAATATGAGCTGAGACGAATTAAAAGTAATTCGTAATTAAATATAAACTGTTGTATTTAATTAGCATATATATAATGTAAGCTTGTGTGAATTAAAAGGTTAATTCGTAATTGAATATAAAATGTTATATTGAATTAGAAAATTATAATTATACGGATAATTATAATTAACGTATATATTATACGATACATTAATAATACACATTATATATTAAAGCGAATTTAACCGGGAAACAGTCCAGATTAAATCTTGAATTTTCGGTCCATGGGTAGTTGTTTTGAGGAGACAAATCTCCTCATTAAAACCCTAGGGGAGCCGTGAGGAGTAGACAAGGAAAGCAGGAAAAAAAATTCTAAACCTAATTCTATTCTCACTGGTGCCTCCATCACACATGAAAACACAAAAACTAAAAGTTATCAGAAAACTTTTGATTCTCTTTCTAGCAAAGGAGAAGGGCATATCTCATACAATCTTGGGTGAGTCGATTAGGAGGATATCTGCTTTGATATCTGTTCTTAGGCCGAATTTTGCTAGGACCAAAGGTTTAATTCAGTTTCTCTATATTTTATATCGTTTTCATATTTATGACTCGCAATTCATATTCTATAATTTTGTTATAATCCTAAATTTAAAGGGGAAGTAAACTGTTATTTCCCACAAGTGGTATCAGAGCGTAAGGCTACAAAATTATATTATATGTTTTTCATTTTATGAAATATAAATTTGAGAAAAAAAAAAAAAAAAACCGAAAAAATTTTTAGGTCACGGCTGGATTTTTTTTTTGCCGTTTGATTCAATTTTTTTGGGTCTTGTTTTTCCATTGTTGATTTATTGATATTGTTATTTTAAAAGGTTAAAATTCAATATAAGAAATTTGTACTTGTTTTAATTTGATAAGTATTAAATTAAAATAAGATGGAGTTGTTTTGATTTTTGTTGTTGCTATTGTTTTCGGCCTCATTGTTTTAAATTGATAATTTTTGTATAATGATTCAATTTTAATGATGTTCAAAGCGATTGTGATTAAATGAATATAAGGATAATCGATTTAATCATGATTTAGATGTTCATTTTAAAAGGTTAAATTGAATAATCTAGTTTGAATCAATATTTAATAACGATTGAATATTGAATTTTGTACTGATCTAGCAATATTGGCAACACCGAAATTTTTTTTTGCACCGTCCGTGCTGCTACTGTAAATAAAAAAAAAATTTCTGTTTTTTTTTATTGCTGTTTGCAGCAGTTTTTTTTATTTTTATTTTTACTGTTTTTCGGTTTTTGGGTTAAACCGTGAGAAAAAAAAATATTTTTTTTTGGACTGGTACTGTTACGTGAACAGTGATCAGTAAAGAAAAAAAAAAAATTTGTTTTTTTTTTTTTTGGGCATTATAAAGATAATGTTTGTTTGTTATTGTGAAAAGGTTCACAATAATGATACTCGATTATTTTAAAAAGGTTTAAAATAAAATGGATTATGGGAGATTAAAATTGTTGTGGGCAATTAAGGAATTGTCACATAATTTTGATCGTATAAAATGGTGGTTTGGATAAATTACTCTACATAATTACAGAATTATGTGTTGAAGAATTAATTTATATAGTTGATGCATTTTATTTTTGTCGAATGAATGAATGAATGGTTTGATTTACGTTTTTTTTTTTTTGCAATTGGTTAAAAAAATGTAATACCTAGTGTGGCTTTAGTTAATCATGTTTTCGTAATGATGGAAACATGGTTTGGATGTATTTATGAGATCTCGAATCTCCTTTTATTTCTTTTAATTATGTTTTTGGAATTAGAATGTAAATAGGTTTATTTTGTAATTTTGAAAATGTAATTTAAGAAGACTAAAGATGGAGATCGGATGCTCACTCCCGCTACATGGACCAAGATGAGACAAAGTCAAGCTTCTCGGGTCCATTAGGATGGATTCCAAACTTGTATTTACTGTTCATTTTGGTAGATAGGCCACACTAGGACCGTTGTAATAGTTTACGTATTTTTCGTTCTTTTGCTTTTCATTCACATGTTAAATAATTGCATCATATTCCGCCTAAACCAAACCACCTAAATGCATGAAAAATGATTCATATAGTTTGAATTTTCATCATAGACATACAGATGTCACTCGTTCATAGGGCCATCACCTTAGTCTAAATCATTCACGAAATGCTAGAAATTTGTTCACTTAAAAATGAATTAAATTTAAGATGATGGGATCTTCCTCTAAAATGAAAATTGAGATTAGTCTTTATAGGAAAAACTACTATGAACCCCTTCTTAGTCGGAAGTCATAATATGACCCCTTCTACGTTGGGTAAGTAGTGAGTGTTGACCTATTTTACCTCAACATTGTAGTCCGAGTAATATCTCGGGATTATAATGGACTAAAGATAGAATTTACAGAAATTTATCGACTGAGAATTCTAAAAGTAGAATTAGCCAAGAGGTTGGCTTATCAGTTTACAGAAATTGAGTCTTGGGATCATTTATATAATTCTTGAGGGAGGTCAATTGTATAAATGCAGGAGTCATCGCATTAAACAGTTTTTGCATTAAGACTTAATTTTAAAACGATGAAACTTATCATATTTTTTCTTCTTTTCACAGTTTCTTGAATCCGTTATATAAAGATATAACTGCTAAAATAACAAATGGCTGGACGTACAGACGACCCAATGCCAAGTGCTACACTCGCTCGCGAGTCCTGGCTAAAGATATTTATGGACAACATGAATCAGTCCACGCGACTGAAGAATGATGGGTCAAACTTTGCGGACTGGGAGGCGGCATTACGGAATGCTGCCATTGCTGACGGTAAGCTCAAGTACTTGACTGAGCCACTACCGACTAACCCAGTCCCCAATGCAGGAGCAAATGAATCACTTGCTTATAGTGATTTCGTAATGGAGGCGGGTGCGTTAAAGAACGTACTCATCTTTTCAATGGAATCCAATTTGCAGAGCCGATTCATAGCCCAGGGTGCAAACAAGATTTTCACCACTCTCTCTAACAAGTTCTCGAAAGCTCCGAGGATCGTTAGCTATGAGTATACCTGTCGCTTCTTTGAAGCGAAACTCCAGAAGGGCCAAGCGGTTAGCCCACACATTCTTGCTATGATCGAGAATGTCGAGAAGCTGGAGGCTCTTGGTTGCAAAATCGATGAGACGATCATTATTGATCGATTGCTTCATTCACTTCATGATGGTTTTGCCCTTTTCAGGGCAAATTACTATATGAATGATATGAAGAAAAGTCTTCATCAGCTCCACTCACTTCTCGTACAGACCGAGAGTGATCTGAAATTGAGTGGGAGCTTGAAACAGGACGTTCTCATGATTAACAACAAGGGTAAGGGTAAGGGCAAGGCTCAAGCTGACCTAGCTGTAGGGAAGCCGAAGTTCAAAAACCCAGGAAAGGTCAAGAGTGGGCCTGGTGAGACTACCCGTAGCTCACAAGGCAAGACAAAGAGCAAGGAAAACATGGAGTGCCACCATTGCCACAAGACTGGGCATTGGAGGCGGAACTGTCCCGTGTATGCTGAAGACGTAAAATCAGGCCGCGTCACTCCTGTTGGTACGTCATCTTTTATTCATATGATTGAGATTAACCATGCAAGTTTCGGAACTTGGGTACTAGATACTAGTTGTGGTTCTCATCTGTGTAATCATTTGCAGGGCCTAAGAAGCATCACAACTCTCGCAAAGGGTGATGTGGACCTGCGAGTGGGGAATGGAGCTAGAGTTGTTGCCGTTTCAGTGGGAACATATGTAATCCAACTCCTTAGTGGTTTTGAGTTATTGCTGAATAATTGTTACTATGTACCCAGTTTGTCGAAAAACATTATTTCTGTTTTCGTACTTGATAAGGACGGGTTTTTTGTTTTTAATAAAGGATAATAGCTGTATTTTCTCTTTAAACAATATGATTTATGGTAAAGCTGTTTCCATAAATGGAATATATGTTTTAGATCAAACCACAGATATAATGCATGTGAGTAATAAGAAAGCAAAGGTTGGTGACAAAGATCAAACCTATCTACGGCATTGCCGTGTGGGACACATAAATGAAAAACGCGTGAAAAAGCTCATTGATAATGGGAATATATCCCCATTTGACTATGAATCTTTTGGCACATGTGAATCATGTCTCATAGGCAAAATGACTCGAATTTCCTTCAAAGGTGTTGGAATGCGCGCTGCTGACCTATTAGGACTCATACATACTGATGTGTGTGGACCTATGTCAATCAACGCTAGAGATGGCTATAGGTATTTTATCACTGTCACGGACGATTTGAGTAGATATGGTTATGTCTACTTAATGAAGCATAAAAGTGAGTCCTTTGACAAGTTCAAGGAATTCCAGAATAAGGTTGAAAACAAGCTGGATAGAAAGATTAAAGCACTACGTTCAGATCGTGGTGGCGAATATCTTTCGAAGGAGTTTGATCGACACCTTAAAGACTGTGGTGTAGTACTACAGTTAACGCCACCTGGAACACCACAATTGAATGGTGTGTCCGAACGGAGAAATCGAACATTGCTTGATATGGTTCGATCCATGATGAGTCACACGGTTGTGCCTGACTCATTATGGGGATATGCTCTATTGTCAGCTGCTCTAATACTTAACCGAAGTCCGTCTAAAGCTGTAGACAAGAATCCATATGAATTATGGAAGGGAACGGTCCCTAACTTGTCCTTTATTCGGGTTTGGGGCTGCGAGGCTTATGTCAATTGGAGACCTGACGATAAGCTCGGCCCACGATCGGTCAAGACATACTTTATTGGTTATCCAAAAGGGATGTTTGGTCATTACTTTTACTCGCCTACCGAACATCGAGTTTTTGTTGCGGCTAGTGCGACGTTCTTAAAGAAAGAATTTCTCGAGAATAGGACAAGTAATGGAACCTTCGAACTGTCGGAGGTTCAAGAACCAAGAACCGAGCAACCAATGGAGGAAACTGTTCCTTCATCATCGGCTGCGGTAAATATTCCTGAGGAACCTAGAAGGTCGGGTAGAGTCTCCATTCCTCCAGACAGATACATTGGTATGGGCGAGGAGAATGGGAGAGATGACGTTTTACTCCTAGAGAGTAACGAACCCGCTACCTATAAAGGTGCCATGACCTGTTCCGACTCTAAGCTATGGCTTGAAGCCATGCAATCCGAGATGGGACTATATATGAGTAACGACACGTATGGGATCTGGTGACTTACCTGATAAGGTCAGACTCTTCCAGTGCAAATGGCTTTATAAAATAAAGCATTCTGTAGAAGGACAACCGGATTACATACAAGCAAGACTAGTGGCAAAGGGTTCACTTTTCAAGTGCAAGGATTCACTATGATGAAATTTTGCACCCGTAGTCATGCTGCGTTCCATTCGGATAATCTTAGCGATTGCCGCTTTTCATGACTATGAAATTTGGCAGATGGACGTGAAAACCGCCTTCTTAAACGGTTATTTGGAGGAGGAGTTGTACATGGTACAACCCGAAGGTTTCAATGATCCTAAAAATCCTAAGAAGGTATGCAAGCTTAAGTGTTCCATCTATGGACTTAAGCAGGCTTCTCGGAGTTGGAATCATCGTTTCGACCAGGTGATAAAAGAGAATGGATTTAATCGATCGGTCGAGGAACCATGCTTATATATCAAGTCGAGTGGGAGCAAGATTGTCTTCCTAATATTGTATGTTGATGACATACTCTTGATTGGGAATGACATACCTCTCTTAACTTCGGTAAAAGTTTGGTTAAAGAACCATTTCCAGATGAAAGATCTGGGTGAAGCACAAAGAATTTGGGGGATCCGTATCTACAGAGATAGATCACGACGGATGTTATCCCTCAGTCAGGAGTCTTATATAGATAAGATTCTTGAGAGGTTCAGCATGACCAACTCCAAGAAGGGGAACCTTCAAATGGTCTCTGGGATGCAGTTGAGTAAAGCTCAAGCACCAAAGACATCGGAAGAGGTCGAGCGCATGAGTCGGATTCCTTATGCATCAGCTATAGGATCGATCATGTATGCCATGATATGCACACGTCCAGACGTGGCATATGCAGTGAGTATGACAAGTCGTTACCAAGGCAATCCAGGTGAAACACACTGGATAGCTGTTAAGAATATCCTTAAGTACCTACGGAGGACTAAGGATTGGGTATTGACTTATGGAGGTGACATTGAGCTATGCGCAACCGGTTACGCAGATGCTAGCTTCCAAACGGATCGAGATGACTCGAAATCTCAGTCTGGATTCATGTTTACTCTTAATGGCGCTGCGGTCAGCTGGAAAAGCTCCAAACAAAATGTTATAGCAGATTCTACGACTGAGTCCGAGTACTATGCCGCTTCAGAGGCTGCGAAGGAAGCTATATGGATGCGTCAGTTCTTACAGGGACTAACCGTAGTTCCTAGTTCGGATGACCCGATCACCATCTATTGTGATAATAGTGGTGCCATCTTCCAGGGTAAGGAGCCTAAGTCCAGCAACAAGTCTAGGCATGTACAACGGAAGGCTCACATGATCCGAGATTACGTGGAGCAAAAGGAGATAGTGATAGACAAGATTGCTACAGATGATAACGTTGCAGATCCTCTCACTAAACCGTTAAGATATGATAAGCATGAAGGGCACGTTATTTCCATGGGAATTAAGCGTGTTCCTGAGTTGTATTAGTTGTTTTATATGGATTAGACACCTGTATCTTTTTCATAAAACTATTAATAAAATCATCGTTATGTTTTATATTTTGTTTTTCATGTGGGTTGTACAGACAACACTGAACACCACAAAGTGAACTGAATTACATTATATTTGTTTTGGGTCCGTAATTGCCTACATGAGCTGATAACTCTGGCAATTATTTTGTGACGTCGATTGATGGTGGGTTCAACGAGCCATAAGTCAAACTGTTGACTGATCGATCACAGATGCGTGTTATAATGATACTGCGCAGGACATTTTGTGACGACGTTATGGAGTCCTAAATGTTTCAGAACATTAAGTGCCGGGTCGTGGATAGGAAATCCTTAGTGTGACACCCTCAAATTTGCGGAAAGAAAAAAAAAATTATTTAAATACATAAACGAAATATAATGATACATAACGAAGGTGTCATAACATAAAAAAAGGTCATTACAAAA
>JAIUZE010017081.1:0-21902 GCA_022085475.1 Heliosperma pusillum | reverse complement strand
TTTCATACATGAAGCATCTCGAGTATGTTAAGGTTTTGTATTTTCCATATACATCTCTTTTATGTTATTCATGTTTTATTAAACTCGACATTTCGTGGCTGGGAGAACTCGGAGTTACTCCCCACTGACTGTGGCTTCCGTGTTTATATTTAATGCGGTTGGCAGGTTTGTGATGCATACTTGGGTACATTGACGAGCTAGCGAGTGAAGTATTACCTTGGACCTATTTTCGGTTCTTAGGATTGTATTATTTAATACACTCTTTTATTTCCGTATATTTACGGGAGATATGTCTCCCGTTTTAGATACTTCTTATGTATAACATTATTTCCTTTTTGTTATGAACCTTTTTCTTTAAGACACCTTTGTTATGATGAATATATTTAATAGTAGGTTCCGGTTTTAAAATTTACTGATTTTCACTAAAGTGAACCTATTAGAAACGTATTCTCATCTTTTATTTATTTAAATTACTTGTTTATCTTTCCGCAAATTTGAGGGTGTCACATTTCTTCTTATTTTATTCACATGCAAATAGCTTTAGTATGAGTTAGAAATTGATAATGATCATGTGTCATAACATATAATTATTAAATGGTGGAGTGTAGAATTGGTAGAGTAAAATCACTGATGATTTTCTCTACTCAAAACCGGTCCACTTTAGTCTATAATGGACCATTTTTATTTTTGATATTTGTCTCACAAATACTTATTAATCATATGCTTAATTATCTTGTGTAATTAAGTGTTAATTTCATCATATAACAATTATATGAATCAAATTAATAAGTAATATATACTTAACTTTTAAGTGATATTTTACCATTATATCAATATTTAATGGGTCCCACAAAGTCTAGTTAATTTATTTTACAACTCCTTGTAAATGTAATTAACTAATTACCACTACCTTAAAATATATGCACAACCTCAACTAATTTAATGATTAACGAATAATCATTAAATTAAATCTTATTTAATCGTAATAAAAATAAGACGTAAAATTTATTCAGTCAGTTATCGTATAATTGACTAATAAACTTAAGTGAAATAAGCTCCTAACTCAATTTCCAATAAATAACTCTCGTAACCAAACATATATCAAATATATATGTAAAGGACTAATTAAACTGTATTGTATACAAATAATTAGTTTTCTGTTTGGGTCTCATCCTATAGGTTTGACCTAAATGGATCAGTTGATCACCGCCGTCATACGACAATAACGTCAAACTCTAGTCAGCTGAGCGTTACCGATTTACGTTAATCAACTGACGTGGAGTATCAAAATATACTAATCATGCCACGTATATTCCAAATGAGTTTCATTATATAAATGCACTATTGTGGAGCTTACTCCAACAATCTCCCACTTGTCCGATACAAGTTGTGCATGTAGCAACACTATTGCGGAGGACTCCTACTCCAACAATATCTCCCACTTGTCTCGACAAGTTGTGTGCTACCGATTCTCTTGTCTCTTTTATGTCACATCCTCCCACTCACCGCAAGGTGTCTTTCAGGTCGCACTTCCGATTGAAAAATATTATGTAGAGTGGTTTTCTCGATCTGGGAGAGGAACTGTCTGACCGGAAAATCTACGAGAGATCTCTTCCGAGCGTGGCCACGCATTTCCAGTTACTACTCCTCGAGTGGCCTGAAGATGTTAATACCCAACGTGGGTGAACAATTCCTGTTGACCAATCTTACACTGTATGATGCAGATCACCATGACCCAGAAGATGTCCATCAGCCTCCTTTCACGGCACGGCCTAGGACAAAAACCAAAGTCAATCGGATACTACACCGACTCAGGTAAATGGTCGCCAGTCTAAAGAATCGACTCATAGGAATAAAATAGAAATCCCCGCCACGACCAGGCTTCAACAATTTTGATAAGGGACTCTATTATGGTCACTGCCCGACAGAGTGTCACAACAGTCTGTCTATGTAAACGATCAGTCATCTCCATGACTCCATGGTGCTAAACCAACCATCGATCGACTTACAATCTAGTTACTTTGAGACGTCACCTCAAATGAATGACTAGGGACAAAGCACTAAGTTTATCCTGTTCACTTGAATTGGGTTCAACCTTTCTTTCAACCAATTCGGATAAACAAAGTATTAAAATTTAGTCTAACTAAATAAAGGAGTTACTTTAAATCGTAAAAACTTATAAAACTGATTTGCATGCAACATCCATATGTTCTGATACCAATAGTTAGGTTTATATACCTACTCATAAGACATTTATTATGAGATACTAATTAACTCTTTAATTAGTTTACCTAGATCTAGTGCATGCAAACAATATAAAACAAAGATGAGAGAAACATTTGTTTCCTCACATTAATTTGAACGTGTAAGGGAACAAGAGTAAGATTCTTGAGCTTAAAGATGAGGGATGAACTTCCAAGTTCCAAGTGTAAGAACACTCCAATAATTTTCACCCAAGACTATCCCTTAATCTCTCAAATATTAGCATACTAGTATAATATATGGGATGCCCTTAATATATTACTAATGACTCTATTACTACTCTTAATAATACTATTAGTAATCTATGAACATAAGTTGTGAGAAAACTTCTTAAGCTTTTCTTTTAGAGTGAGAAGTAGTAATATTAAATATGAGATCAAGTTAGTGGAAAAATAAGAAGAAAACTTCTTATTTCACAAAACCGGCACACACATAGGGAGTGTAAAGCATGGTTTCAACTTTTTGCCTTTACAAGAAATTAGCTTAGGTCTAGGTCTAGGTATTTAATTATGTTATTTTAATCTTAATTAGAACAACAATTAATACATTAAACCTACCACAATAGTCCCAAAACCGGTGCACTCTTTTAAAATGGTTGTCCATTTTTTTTTGTAATTTGTCATTTGTCACACATGTGATATGTGACATGTAGTTTAGCTTATAAATTTGCATTTAACTACTTAAATGCAATATAATAACAAATAAATTAAACTTAACATTTTAAGTAATAAGTTATAATTACATGTATATAAAATGGGTCATCTCATATTTGGTTAATATAATCTACAACCAAATGTAATCATAATCAACCAATCATGCTTATCTCAAATGTTTCATAAAAATTAAGCATTCTTAGTAATATAACAATTAAATTACTAAAATGTATCTTATTTAATGATATTACAATACGACATAATTCTCACTTATAATTTAAACTTTGTTCAATTTAAGGGATTAATTAATCTGTATCGCTATACAATTTATTAACTTTCATGAATAGGGAATCGTCCTTTAAGTGTGACATCAAGGGATCAACTGATCACCACCGTCATACGATAGTAACGTCAAACTCTAGTAAGTCAATCGTTACCGATTAATGTTGACCAGTTGACTTTAATGTTAATTATCCTTATGTATTCTTCTTATTAAGATTTAATTAACTGATGGCACTATTTCTGAGGACACTTACTGCAACAAGAGGATCTTCAAATCAATCTAAAGAAGTCTACTAAAGTTCTCGCTAGTCACTAGTAATTTGAGTTTGGTTTTTTTACTAAACTAAGAACAATAAATAAAGATAATTAAAACAACTAAGAAGACTATACTTTAGACAAGAAAATCGAATGATAATCATTAAAGATAAAGACTAGGGAGAGTAGGTTCATATGGTAACGTGGGTTATATAAGAAAGTCCGATCTATTAGTCGAAGGGTCACCAAGGCTAGGAAGAGCGATTTGAGGCTTTCGATCTTACAATTCATCCTTACACCGTCTCTAGCTAGCTATCGCGTACACTAGGTTGAATCTGCCAACTTAAGCGGTTATAAGAATAACCAAGACTCTCGATCATATGGGTATTCCCAAACAAGGGAAAGATTCATACAAGTTTAACACAAGCATTTCATCATACATGTTATAAACATTCATTGAAAACAATGCAATTAATCACCAAATATACCCAACAATCCTCATATTAACCCTTACTTGAACCCATAATCCCCCACCAACCCTAGAAATGTCATTACTCATACATATTCATGTGATAAGCGCATAATTATTCATATTTTTACTAGTTATTTTTATACATTTGGAGTCGTCTTTCGTATTATTGGAGCTATATTACATATTTTTAGTAGATTTGGGTTTGAATGATTTGAATATTAGTTTTTAGCTTAATATATTAATTTACTTCTATTTTTATTTATTAGGTGATCACCCATTTCATGTTAGCTCAGAAACCCAAATTGTCTGATTCTCGTTATATAAATCAATTGGGACAGCTGTTAGTATTTGGGCCATATCTCTCTCATCCGGACTCCAAATGAGTCGGTTCAAGTTGCCATAGAAAGCTAAGATGAAGGTCTACAAGTTTTTGTGTTTTGGGCTAAATCAAATTCTGACAATTAAATTGTGCAAAATCACGTCCAAGTGGACTGACTTCAGCAGGATTATAGTCCAATTGAAAATCAAGTTTCCGCGAAGATATCTTAATAAGTGTCTCTTGAGGACTAAAGGACTGTAGAAGATAAGAAAAGAAATAAAAAATGGTCAAGCTCATCTATATCACCAACAACAAAGTCAAACTCCGCAAAAATTAAAGAACTTACAGGAAATTGAAGAGGCGAAAAGCATTATGTCAAGATGATCGACTGTATAGTAACGGCTACATTCATGAAGCTAATTGAAGACAGAATAATCATACAGATTTAAGAGGAATAAATGGAGGTAATTTAAGGATCCTATTCTTAACTTTTTTTTCTTCTATATAAACCCCCTTGGGTCTCACAGTTGGGCGAAGCAAGCTGAAATCCGAAAATACAAGGGATTTGAGAGTGAGACTATTAGTACAAGTAAACGATCTTGGGTAGTAGAAAGACTAGTTCAAGTGGGTGGCTATCTACTCCACGAGAAGGCAGAAATCCGGCTACTTAGCAAGGCATCCAAACCGAATTAGATCTGTGTTTTCAGAACATATTTATAAGTTTTTCTCTACTCTTTATCCCTTTATTTTTACTTGTAATTTTATCTCTATGAACTTGATTGGAAATATTTTGTCCGATTGTTATTGAGTTTTGTTTAATTCCGAATTCATTTTGTTTATCATGTTTTATTTGAGATTATTGTTGAGACTCATCCTTAGTTTATGGTTACTATCGATTAATAAATTGAGGTGTGATTTTTAGCTAGTACATTATTTGGCCTAGACTAGATTTTGTACCAAAAAGTAGCAACTAATTTCGGTTGGAGTATAACTTGATCGCATTTAATTTGCAATCTAATTGTTTTATGAGGCGTGGGTTAATCGGTTTTAAAACTACTTATCTAAAATTCGCGTGTTCTAATATGCATAGAGATGGATAAATAAGTGCTAATTTCGTGCTACTAAGATATTAGCTATTCCTAATCCCAATTTCTTCTAGTAAAATGAATGCAAGTTTTCTAGATTAAATTGTCAAACGATTCTTTATCTAGTCTAAGTTGAGTTTTGGAATAGGTTTATACGAGGTCAAACAAGGGGAATTTTACTACTAAAATTTTTAACATTAACCTGACAAAATAAATCAGCGGAATTAATCGAAATGAATTGGTCGATTGGTCGAGATTCCTTTCGTGGGCTTACTTGGATGCTTGTCTTCACTTTTATTTTACTTTTTCCTTGTTTTATAGTCTATAATTTAGAAAATCTAAATGAACGCCCCCAAAATATGAACTTGTATTATACTAAAGTACTTGTACGATTGTGTAAGCTAGTAAACTTTAACACGTACCTCTCTGTGGGATCGATACCTTATTACCCTATATTGCTAGAATTTGA
Source organism: Heliosperma pusillum (assembly GCA_022085475.1). Lineage (NCBI taxonomy): Eukaryota > Viridiplantae > Streptophyta > Magnoliopsida > Caryophyllales > Caryophyllaceae > Heliosperma > Heliosperma pusillum. The sequence continues at coordinate 16,105 of JAIUZE010017081.1, read as the reverse complement.
ATATTTTAATCGGATAGTAACGATTTTATAAATATTAATTTGTGTACGAATAATGACACTTACCCTCATGGATTCAACAACAGGAGGGAATTTCATAAAGAAAACAACAACAATTGACATTCTTAATTGAAATTAAACATACAAAAAATAATTGAAATGAAAACTTAATGGAAAATAAAATTAAGGGAAGAAATATACCAACTTAAGTGAAATAAAGAATAAAGGTGAGAACTTTGATTGAATAATGAAGATTGAGTCACAAATCTTGAAATAAAATCCAAGTTCAATAACTAAAAACCAACTTAAAAGACTAATTAGCTAAAGATTAAACTCAAACCAACAAGATTAGGGAAAGATTAGTGCTAACAGATGAAGAATTCTAGATCTAGGGTTTTGTCCCCTCTAATTAATTAAGAGGGGGTATATATACAAGAGAGGAGAGACGGGCTTTGAAATATAAATTGGCGTCAGTACATTTACGAGTGTGACATGCACATCACGCATAAGATGGCTGGCCTTCGAGCTGAGTCATGACCGTGAGATGCAAGTCACGTCCGTGAGATGCTGTAGTTGAATCTATCGCGACCGTGAGATACAAGTCATGGTCGTGACCCATATAGGTTCCTTTTTCTTTCTCTTTTGCTCAAACTAATCACTTCACCATCACGATAGTGAAATCATGGATAGAATAGGGGACACTTTGGTTACGCTAGTGACCAAAATTTCACCATGATGACTTAAGTAAATCTTCTCCAATCTTCTCGGTTCGGCTTTCCTTGACTAGTGATGGCTTTGGCAGGCCAAGTAGGGCCTCCAAGGTAGGTAGGATCGTCTAGGGTATGTTGTGGGCCCCCCGCGTGGCTTATCATCTTCTTGGTCACAGAAAACGAGGTAGAAACCGCCTCTAAGTGACCTATAAAACAAAGATTAAATCGAGAAAAGTGCTAGAGGAAGATAAATCATACTAAATCGCTCCTAGGGAGCGTCTAAGGCAAGAAAAAAGGGTAAATAAAGGCGGAAAAATAGAGTGAAATGACACTATATTACATGATCAAGGTGCAAGAAAGGCTTTTGCAATCAACTCTCCATCCTCGAATTCCAAACTTAAAGGGGAAGTGAGTGAGCTCAAGAAGTTGATGGTGAGTTTCATGATAGAAAATGGGAGTGGTGGAGGTGAGCTAGTAAAAGTCGGTAGTTTGGCTATTGTGGTGAATATCCCTCCACCGACTCTTGATCAAGGATCAGGTGGAGGAGGTGAATATCATAGGCTATGGGAATTACAACTCAAAAAACCCTACTCCTCATAACTACTACAAGCATGATCCTCATTCAAACTTTTATAACATTGGTACCAAAGATCATCCAAACTTTCAGTGGGGCCAAGACAAATAAAATCAAAACTGAAATTGAAATCAAAACATCACCCAAATCAAACAAAGCCCAAATACTTAAACTTTCCAAAACAACAATCAAAGGCCAAACAACTCCATTTTTCACACCCAAAGGTAAAACAACGACAATGTCCAACAAGGAAATTCATCATCTCATGGGAACCAAAATGATATCTTGCAAGCTCTTCTTGAGAGCCAAGAAAAAGAGATCAAAGAACCAAGAAAGGCTCGGGAAAAGGCAAGGAAGGATAGAGAAGCAAACAATTCTAGGTTCACTACTTTGGAAATACAACGTACCCAAGTTGCCGCCAATGTGGCCCAAAATAAAGCTAGAGGTTAAAGTTGTCTCCCATCATAAACCATTCCCCCTCCTCAAAGGGAGAATGCAAGTGCAATGACCCTTATGGGAGGTAAGGAGTTGGAAGTTAATCCTCTTGGAAAGAGCAAGGAAAAAGAGGATAATGTGGAAATGGAGACAGTGGAAATAGAAGAATGAGGGAGAGACGTGGTGCCAATTGATGAAGTTACTCCAATGGAATCGGAAGGGCTAAGTGTTGAGAAAAACAAAGGCAATGAGAACCACTCCGAAAGATACAAAGACAAGGAGCCACATGAGCTTGGAGAGTACATTCCAAAGTTGTCATTCCCTAGTGCACTTGCTAGCACAAGGATGATTGAGAGAGACTTCGCCCTCTATGAGACATTTCACAAATGAGAGGTAAACATACCATTTTTAAAATTATTGAATCGCGTACCTCGATATACCAAATTTCTTAAAGAGTTGTGTAATCCTCATAGGAACCCGAAAAAGGGGATCCATATAGTGAAGGTTAGTGAACACGTTTCGGCAATTTTCATAAAGAACATACCTCAAAAGTGTGGGGATCCTGGAATGGTCACTATCCCGTTCTCTATCAATAACAAGAATTTCAAACATGCAATATTGGACCTAGGGGCTTCAATTAATGTCATGCCCTAATCGGTCTGTGATACCCTAGGACTAGGACCCCTAAAAAAGATCGGAGTTTTCATTCAACTCGTGGATAGGCCAAGCATTTACCCCAAAGGTTTGATTGAATATGTCCTTGTGGAGGTCAACAACCTAACATTTCTGGCCGATTTTTACATTTTAGACATGGAGCTCATTAAGAAAAAGCTTGTTTATCACATTTAGAATGCCATGAAGTACCCGGATGACACTCAACCTTGCAATTTCCTTGATATTTTTGAACCACTAGTGCAAGGAGTTTATAATTTGTGTAAAAAGGACCCACTTACAGTGACTCTTACTAACAATTTGGAGGATGGAGGGTTGCGTTTTGTTCTTTGTAGTGATGTGTAGGAAATGAAAGTCCTAAACCTCTAATTAGACTCCTCTAATTAGTTCATTAAATTACATTAACTTAATGATTTGGGATTTAGTTATCATGCATACAAATATAAAAGCATAAAAGAAAACATAAGACGAAAACATCCTTACATTGGGATCTTTCGGTTCAATATGGGCATAATAAGAACTCCTTCTTATTGTTCTTGAGCATGAAATTAATGGATGATCCTCCATAAAACAACTTCCAAAGTAGAAGGTCTCCTTCTTGTTGCACCCAAGAATCAACCCAAATAATCTTAACTTATTATTAACTAGATAATAAGTAAGACATTATACTACTAATATTATTGTATTACTACACTAGTAATATGGTATGAATATTAGTTTGCATGTGAGTTTTAGAGAGTTGTTGGGTTAGAAAGAGAAGTAGGAAATAAGCATAAAATGAAGTGATAGAAATTGAACAACTCTTGTTCTATTTAAAGCCAATTTGGCCGGCACCCTTAGGCTCCAAAAGGGCTTTATTTTGCTTATTTTTATTCTCATGAAAATGACTTGAGTGTGGGTCAGAGAATGATAATGATCATGTGTCATAACATGTCATAATCACTTGGTGGAGTGTGGAATTGGTATAGTAAAATCACTAGTGATTTTGTCTACACAAAACCAGTGCACATGAGTCCACAATGGACCATTTTGATTTTTGATACTTGTCCCACAAATACTTATAATCATATGTTTAATTATCTTGTATAATTAGATGTTAATTTGATCATATAACAATTATATGACACAAATTAACAAACAATATACACTTAACTTTTAAGTGATATTTTACCATTATATCAATATAACAATGTCTAGTTAATTTATATTACAACTCCTTGTTAATATAATCAACTAATTACCTCTACCTCAAAATATATGCATAACCTCAACTAATTTAATGAATTAACGATTAATTACTAAATTAAATCTTATTTAATCGTATTAAAATAAGACGTAAAATTTAATTTGTCAGTTATCGAATAATTGACTAATAAACTTAAGTGGAATGAGTTCCTAACACAATTTCCAATAAATAACTCTCATAACTAAACGTACATATCAAATATATGTAATGCACTAATTAAACTGTATCATATACAAATAATTTGTATTCTATTTGGGTCTCATCCTATAGGTGTGACCTAAAGGGATCAGTTGATCACCACTGTCATACGACAATAACGTCAAACTCTAGTCAGCTGAGCGTTAACGATTTACGTTAATCAACTGACGTGGAGTATCAAAATATACTAATCATGCCACGTATATTCCAAATGAGTTTCATTATATAAATGCACTATTGTGGAGGACACTTATTGCAACAGGAAATGCATCATATTTTGGAGGAAGTAAAGAGTGAAGAATTCCAAGAAACAAAAGGAAACCAACTCGAGCCATGCACATGCCCCTGCCCCCCTTCGCACTGGGGCGCAACCTGCTCACCAGGGAGCAGCCTGCAGCTTCCAGCCGGAAAATGCCATGTTTTTTTTTGAAATTTCTTACTACACCAACCACTTTTGAGCACTTAATGACGACTTTTCCAAAATACTTCCCTCCATAAAAAAACCACCCACTCCTAAGGTCAAAGAAGTCCCGGCTCACCCCAAAATTGTATTCCTAAGGGAGGGAAACACTATAGCGTTGATCATTTCTTATGAGCTTGAGGAAGAGCAAGAGAGAAGATTGGTATCACTACTACAATTTAACTCTTTGGGAACGCCACTAAGAGAACGGTGGATCACGGAACTAGTCTCTATTTCATTTTTGGTTTGGGCGCGCATATAGAAGTTTAATAGAGAACGGTTGTTTATTCGAACCGTTCTCATTAATTAACAAATAGCACGGTTATCATTGACCAACCGGTCTAAAATTACAAAGAGAACGGTTACTTTATATCACCGGTCTGAATGATAAACAAAGAGAACATTTACAATATAGAACCGTGCTCCTTAAAATCCCTAAATTAAAGACTACTCATAATAACTTGCCCTTCACACTTCTATTTCTTTCAAACACAAGAATCGTCGCTCACCACCGCTTGCTCACCAGCGTGCCCTAAGTGCCCACCATCGCCGCTAGTCCAGCGCAACCTCCGTTCATCACCACTGCTTTGAATGTTGATAATTGAGATTGATAATTGAGTATTGCGATTGATTCCTGCTGATAATTGAGATTGATAATTAATTGATATATGAGTGTTGATAATTGAGTGTTGAGATTGATAATTGCCGTTCATTCTTCCTGCTGCTTAGTTATTTGCTTCTTGAAAGTGATGATTGAGTGTTGAGGCTTTGTGTCGTGTAATCAATAGTTAGTTACAATCAATTTTGATATTAATGGTATTAACATATTTGAGAATGGCGTGACGAATTTCAGTAATCATGTTGTGAGTGAGATCCAAATCCTGGAAAAGAGAAGCCAAAAGGTGGATATGACGAGCAGAAAGTGGTAGTGGTCTCCCTGTGGACATTGTACTGTAGAAAGGGTAGTGGTAGTGGTCTTACGATGAATAATGTAAGTGGTCTCCCAAAAGACGAGCAGAAAGGGTAGTGGTCTGCCTGTGGACAAACCCAGATAAGTGGGCAGCGACATCGTAGATATACGTAGTCTAAGTGAAGTCCCTTTTGTAAGTAAAGAAATCATCTTGTAAGCAATTTTGCCTAAACTACAACTGAGCTTGAGTTTAGTTGTATTAGATTTCTTTAAGTGAGAAATTGACTAAAGAACGACTGAGCTTGAGTATTTTTTGAGAATTCACAAGTTCTCATTTGTGACGGGCATATCCGTCGCAAGCTTGCGACGGGTCAAATATTACCCATGTGGGGTAGATAAGACAAAAGCAGAGTGCCTTAGGAGTAGCATTCTGTCTTTTTGTTGAGAATTTAGTTCCTTTGAATCAATGTGAATATGAGGGACAGATCTTTTCTATAGTGCTAATTGTGATAATAATTAATTTACAGTGCCATTTGTGTTTGGGCTGATCAAACCCTTAATTCCCCTTGATGTCATTCTTTTTTTTTATTTTGATGCTTTTCTTACTTTATTTACTTAATAATTTATTATGTGTATTTCGTTCATATAATTACCCTTGGTATTCTTAGTCATCTATTATTACTCTTCACTTTAATTTAATCCACTTCAATTGCAAAATTGTTGTTAATGCATAGTTTGTGTTAATTGTGAAATTGTGTTTTCTGAGAAGTGGACTTCAAAGAGTCATATTCTATTCCTCCATATTTCCTAGCGATCTTGATACATTTGAATTGATAAAAAAAAACTATTCTCGGATCATTTGGGTCAGCTTGTTACTCGCTCAGTGACTGTTATTGGGGCTGTTAGCATCATATTTTTTATTGAGAAGAAGTAACAATGTTGGGGGAGGCTACTTATCATTGATGCTGATGTGGGAATTATCAGAAATTTGAAGTTCACAAAAGTGTTACTTTTGGTTATTCTTATTTCTAAACAATTCCTATTTTACTTTCTCAAGTTGTTTGGCTTGCCCTTATATTTTGGCTAGATTAGAATCGACAAATAGAGACGCTGGCTGTACCAAGCGCCCAAGAGCTCCTGGTTATAAACGCCTTCGTCGTCACCGTTCGTCCTTGCTGCTGTTAATTCGTTAATGTAGGACCATATTTCTTAACTATTTTTGGTAGTTCCTTATTTATTTTATTAAGTAAAGTTTCCGGTAATGAACATCTTGTTCTTGTTAATTCTTGTTTTGATCCACATAAAATTTTGTCATCATCGTTCACCAATTATTAATTTGTGTTAATTTGTTTATGCTGCTATCATGTATTTTTATTCTTTACTGTATAACATTATCATGAAAAATCAAAATCAAGAAGGACAGGGGAATCATTTAAAGACAAAAATTGAACTGTTGATAATCTACTTTTGGGTTAAAAACTCATGAAAAAACGTCCACATATCACATATAATGAATCTTTATTGATAATCTTTGCTTCTAAAAAATGTCAATTCGGTTGGTGATTTTCGTGCACCAAACTTCTCCCAGTCACCAACAAGTCAATGTTTATCTTGACAATATATAATAAATATTGTCATGGTGTAATTATTACTCATTTAAAATAAGGTTACTTTTACATGGTATATGTACTGGAGAATTTCATTATAATAGTTTTTGCTCTTTTTATTAGATTAATATGGATCGTACGTGGATGATGGATGGGAAAAAAGGTGATCCTAAATACGATGCTGGTTTAGCTGAATTTTATGAATTTGTTAGAAAGAATGTGAAAGACACGTCTAATATGGCATGCCCTTGTGATATGTGTCTGAATATTAAATGTATGAGTTTCTCGGAAGTTAAAATCCATTTAGAAAAGAGTAGTTTTAATACAATGTATAAATGTTGGATTTTTCATGGGGAGTCTAGAGTGGTAAAGAGAGTGGAAGAAGATACTGATGTTAAGTTGGGAGGCATTGAGGGGGAAACTTGTCCTATGGAAAGAGGTATTGACCCATGATGCGTGTATTTTATATAGACTTTTTAGTCCATTTATGCACGCATTTCTATGTCATTTAGGTGATATTATATCACCATATGCCCCTATCTGGCTACTTTGTACTTTCATTACCATTTTGTAGGTACAAGCTGCGTAGTAGCAGAAACCGAGCCAAAACAGTCCACTTTGCATAAATTTAGGAGAATGGAAGGAACGGGACAGAGGATCTTGCATGGGAAAGCGTGAGATCGTTCACAATCAAGCCCAAAGTCATGACTAACATTATATGCCAGGCCAAAAGACTTCGATCGACTATCTATTTGATCGATCGAGGAGAGTTGAAGTAAAGAAGACCTCGATCGAGCTGTCATATGCTCTATCGAGGGGAAGTTGTAGAAGAGTTGGTCGATCGAGAGAGATGAATTCCTCGATCGACTGACATCCTCAGATAGAGACCTCGATCGAAGGGAATATTCCCTCGATCGAGTGGAAACCATCACGGGCCTTAAGTCCGTAGATTAGTTAGGGTTTAGAGTCGAATTATGCATTATATAAGACTCTTATTTTCGTCATTAAGATCATTAATTATTATCATCTACTTAGCAGACACTAATCTTTCACCATTAATTTCTAAACTTTCTTATTCTTATAAGTTTATACTTGGGTTAATTATCGACGTGGATTTGTTCTTTACGCCGGATTTGCTAAAGATTGTAAACTCTTTTTTCCCCTTTATTCTTAACCTTTAGTCTTAATTACTGTTTTACCTTTCTCTTAATTGCTGCGTTATTGTTTTATGCTTGTTAATTACGATTATATCATGTTTAATGTCATATGTTCAATCGTCTTTATTAGCATCATTAATAGCATGAGTAGCTAACTCCCTTGTATGTTAGGATGAGGAAAACTGTAGTAAAGGCATGATAGGATAAACTATTTTAGTTAGTCTTGAATCTGAGAATTAATCTAAGCACTTTAATTGAGGTTAGTCGAATGAGTGCATGCAGGAGACTAGCTAGGTAGTTAACCCCGACCTGGATCGAGAGATTGGAAGGGAAAGGCTTGCTTAGAATTGATAGGTGACTCCTAAGAGAATGAGAGTTAATTAGGAAAATCCCTAGGGTGGTTTGAGACCGAGAAGAGAAAACCATTGCCCTTCTCATTGATAGATTGACTGACTTAGTTGACCCGTAGATGCCGATATTGCAGTAGACCGAATCCTAGCATATTCTTCTTTTATCTGATTTATTTCGTGTTAATCTCTACCTTTATTTCTCTTCCTTTAAATCTTATTTAGTTTAGTTTAAAACCAATTCAAACCCCCTAGATTGTGACTGGCAGATTTAGATTACAGTTAGTTAGTTTCCTCCCTGTGGAGATCGACCCTGCTTCCACTATCTTCTTTAGTTATTAGACTTAGGCTTTTATTTTTGGTGTATAACGACTCGCATCAAATTTTGGCGCCGTTACCGGGGAGGCAATTTAATTTTCTGTCTATTTATTTCTGTCTTGTCTTAAGGAATTTCTAATTCTTAAAGATCGTTCTTATTTTTCTCTCTATAGTTGTGTATGCGCATGTCTGAAAGGCTCGATTTAGTGGAAGCTGATCCAGAGCCCGAAAGAACCTTCTTACGCAGAAAGAGAGGGTTAGATAAGACTGTTCAGGAGGAAGACTTGAGTACTTCTGAATCCGTCTTCGACAGTTTTATTTTCGAGGAATATTCGACTGTTGAGACTACCGTACCAGCGAAGATGCCTAACATTTCTAGTCACTCTGAGCCTACCGATGCATGTATACCCCAGGGATTCAAACTTACAACGGACGAAGATGGAACTTCTTTTGATCTTCGTCCGCCTTATATCAAGCTTGTTCAGCAAGACAAGTATAGGGGTGTGGCTGGGGAAGATCCGAGGAAGCATATGGAGACCTTCGCTGATTATTGCTCTTCTATTCCAGTTTCTAAAGGGGTGACACAAGACAAGATCAAGGAGGTCTTGTTCCCTTTTTCTTTTACCGACAATGCCAAAGACTGGTTGAAGAATCTGAATAGAGAAGAACTTGGCATTACTGACTGGACTACACTTGCACTGGCTTTCTACAAGAAGTATTTTCCACCACAGAGGACAAATGCTTTGAGGGGTCAGATTACAAATTTCAAGCAAACGGTTCATGAAAATCTCTATGAGTCCTGGGATCGATTTAAGACGCTAGTGAGGTCTGTTCCTCACCATGGGTTCGAACAATGGTTTCTATGCAACCAGTTTTACAACGGGTTGTATGATGATCATCGAGCTATTCTAGATGCCGCATCGAACGGGAGATTCCAGAAGGAGATAGATGATGATAAGGGTTGGAAATCGATAGAGGAGATGGCAACCCATTGTGCTGAGTATGGTAATCCGCGAAGTGGTACACGGATAGTAGCTAGTGTTGATTCTGACGGTCTGGATGCTAAATTTGATAAATTGAATGCCAGACTTGACAAATAGGAGAAGCAAGCTGCAGATAACCAGCAGATGGTTCATTTGCAGCAGCGAGATGAAGTGATTACTTGTGAAAGGTGTGGCAAAACTGGTCACACGGCTGTAGATTGTTTTGCAGAAAAGGAGCAAGTTTGTCCTTTAAACAATATCGCCAAGGGGGTGGTTACTACCATCAGGGGAATATCCATCCCAATTTGAGATGGACAAGCCAGAATGTCCTAAATCCTACTACTCCACCAAAGCAGCCGATTTATCAACCGCCGCACAAGCAAGGGTTCCAAAAAATCCAGTCTTCACAACAAGCTAGTTCCTCATCTGGAGGAATTTTAGAAGTCGGAGAGCTAAAGTTGATGATACAGGCTTTAGCTACCCAATTGAGCAAATCTGATCAAGCAACGAATGCTACCATTAAACTTTTGGAGTCGCAGACTGCTCAATTGGCGGGAACTAGATCGATTAGGCACCCTGGCCAGTTACCGTCCCAGGCTGACAAGAAGAAGGAGACATTGAACATGATCACTCTTCGAAGCGGTCTCGCTTATGACAGTTCTGCTGGTACCGTTGCTGATATCTCTGGTGCGCATCCCGATGTTTCGAAGGGTGATGCTGATATTGTGATCGATCGAGGAGCTGGTTATAGTCGATCGAATGAATTGAAGGAAAATTTACTCGATCGAGAGGTTACTGTTGGTCGATCGAGTGACTCAGAAATACAGTTGGTCGATCGAGAAGCTTCAGTTGCTCGATCGAGTAGTTTGAATGATGATGCTGCTCGATCGAGCAGTTTGAGTTCCAAAAATGATCGATCGAGTGACATTGATACTCGATCGATGGGTCCTAATGAGCGAGAAGCTCGATTGAAGGGGATAAGCAAGTGGATGATTAACAACGCGATTGTCAAGGATACGCAACATGGATCACCTGACATTCCAGTTCCGTTTCCTGGTCGGATGAAGAAGGCTAAGCTCGAGAAGGAATTTGCTCGGTTCGCTGACATTGTACGTGATCTTAAGGTGAATGTTCCTTTTGCAGACCTCCTATTAAAGGTACCCTCTTACATGAAATTTATGCGTGAAATGCTTTTACGTAAGAGGTCAGTAGATACTGTAGAGACTGTAGCTTTGACTGAGGAATGCCCCGCGTTCCTCTAGAACAAATGCCCACCTAAACTGTCTGACCCAGGTAGCTTTTCCATACCGTGTCATATACGTACCTATCTCATAGATAATGCGTTATGTGACCTAGGAGCCAGTGTTAGCGTCTTACCTTTGTCTTTAGCCAAACGGTTAGGCTTCACCAAGCTTCAGTGTACCAACATGACGGTGCAAATGGCATATAGGACCTTGTCCCGAACTTTAGGAGTCATAGAGGATGTTCCTGTGCAAATAGGGAGATTCTTTATCCCGGTCGATTTCATAGTACTAGACATACCTGAGGATTCTCAAACTCCAATCATTTTGGGAAGACCGTTCTTGCATACTGCGCAAGCGGTTATTGATGTTGGGTTACGAACACTGACTTTTCAAATAGGTGGGGAGAACCTAGTTTTCACTCAGCCTCGTGTTAGTAAAGGTCCCATGCTTGTTTCACCATGTCACGCGCTTCCCTTAGCCGACATTACACCTGACTTATTTACGCATGACAAAGCTTCAGTTCCTATCGAGCCTATAGCTCCTGTCTGTGACATTCCCATTGCTACTGTAACACCTCCGCCCCAGCTTGGGAGCAAATTGGAGGAACGTGCTGTTGTGTGTTGTCTTACAGATGATAGATCGGCAGTATTGGAGCTGAAGAAGGGAGAGCCATGTTCGCGTGATAGTGTCAAGAAAAAGCCCAAGAAGGACAAAGGAGCTCGCACATATTCGAGTGATTCGGAAGTGGAGCTAGACTCCAAGAAATTATCATATGTGTGGCGAAAGAAGTCGGAAATTACCGCAGCTCAGAGTAATTCCGCAAGTCAGAGGCCTGACGGTGGCCTTGTCACAACACTGGTTGATTGTTAGCCGGGTTTGCAACCCCGTGCAATTTGTAAATAACAATTTATTGCGTTTTCATAAGACAATTAGACAATTAGACTATTTACTTAGATTAGACGTTACGTTATAACCCGTAATTTAGATAAACAATTTATTTTTCCTGTTAGACAATGTTTTGTATTTTTGGGTATCGTTTTGTATCGTTTTTGCAGGAACAAGAAGCGGAAATCAACTTCTAAAAGTCGAAGGCTGTGCAAATAGGAAAACCAATCGATCGAGTAAACTGTTACTCGATCGAGAGCCTTGGGGAAGAAAAAGACCTCGATTGAGTGGAATTCAAATAGATCGAGGGGAATTCACAACAATCGAGTAAACTGAGGATCATCAAAGGAAAGTACTCGATCGAGTACATCAGAACGACTCGATCGAGCAGTCATGGCTAGAAAAAGTTCTCGATCGAGTATAATTCCTACTCGATCGACCGACTTAACTTACCTATAAAAGGGAAGTCTTCGATCCTCTTCCAATTTACTCGATCCCAATTCCCCTTTGTTCTTCATCTTTCGATTTTTCTGCACTTTCTTACCTGCAATTCGTGTTAATACCCAAATTAATTACCAATTACTTTCACCCTAATACTTTACCGTTGCAATTGATTGAAAAGCCCTTTCTTTTTCACCTTCAATTTCGATTTATTTAAAGTTTCGTGAAATTAGGGTTTGCTAATTCGACTTATTCGAATTTGACCGATTAACAGCTATTTTTTCGGGTAATCATCAACAAGTAAGCATCTCTTTCCTATTTTATTAGTTAATTCGTAATCCCTTCTCTTTTTCTGATTCAATTAGGGTTAGAATTTGATTATAGGATTCATCTAGTGAATTAGATGTTATTAATTGGTTCTTGTTGATTTCTTTGTAGTTATGGAGTCGAGTTCAGGCCCTACTCAGTCCATGATTCCCGCGGTTGTCAATGAGGTGCCGACAGAAGCGATTTCCGCTACTGTTATGACCGATACTGCTGCCGCTACTATCGAAACTGCAGCTGAGACAGTCTCCACAGAGCACACTGAGACCCCGATTGCTGTCATGGTCACTGCTGAGGCCGTTATTCCAGCGACCACTACTGAGGTCGCTCCGTCTTCTAGTTCATCACGCGCTCCTAGCAAGAAGGCGTTGACCACCAGCCAGCTAGCCGCGCATAAGCTAGCTACTACTCGAGGATTGGCACCCCAGAAGGCTCTCAAGGCTGCTAGTCAGCCATCTAGCGCGGAGTCTCTTGGGCCACTACCGCGGATTAGGGAGGTACAATTCGTTTATCGCATTCACCGGAAATGGTTATCTTGGTTACTTGACTCCCCTATCCATTTGAACCGTTTTATGCACCGTCCCGACCTAGAGGAGCTAGGTTTATTTACTGATGTTTGCCTATTACTTAACGGGACGGGGATGTCGGGTTTGGCCTCGATGAGGGAGTATACATATCGAGTACCTACGCTTGAGTTTTTCAGTTCCTATACTTTTGAGACCGATATGTATGTTACCTCACCGTCTAGAGCTTGCATTCACTTCCGACTCTTTAATGAGTCGCATTCGTGGACTTTAGCTAGGTTTGGGGAGGTTTTTGGTCTTTCGAGTGAAGGTCTTTTGGCAGCTCCTAGGAATCTGTTGACCCAGGTTTGGACCGCTCTTTCTCACACACCCTACGACACTCGTAGGGTGGCCCACGTTCACCACCCCTCGTTGCGCTATTTTCTGCGACTCTTAGGCGAGTCGATTTTTGCTCGACCGGAACCCAACAACATCAACAACACTGACTTAGCCATTTTAGCGGGGTACGCCGTTTGTCATGAACATAGCTTACTTAGTGGCTCTTCACTGGAAGAACCTAGAGTCCAGGGTGTCTAGCGGCGTAGTCTGTGGTGGTCTGGTCAGTAAGATTGGCCGCCACCTTTATTCTGACTTCCCTAGGACTCACCAGCGCTTAGGACCTGGCGTCGATTTAGATATACCTGTCATGGTCGGGTTTGCTTGGATGACGAGCTCTGAGCGTCGGGTGTGGAAGATATGTGGTTCCATGTCCGTTGTCTTACCTTGCCCTATATTGCCTTCTCTTTCACCTCTCACTACTGCGAGAGGGGTGAAACCCCCTCCCCCTGTTTACCATCTACCTTTCACCACTACACCTTCCTCTTCCTTCCTCTTCCACTAAGAAGAGGAAGAGAGCTTCCCCGCAGAGGGATGTTGGAGAGCCGTCGGGTTCTCAGCAGGTGGGGACGACCACTGTCACACCCCCACCTGTCACCACTCCCCCTCCTGAGTCGGTTTTTATGGCTAATTTTGTTTGTCCTCCCCTGTTTGAGGCGCCTGAGATCATGGACCAAGGGCGTCGTGATGCTTTGCTTCTTGAGATGCGCAGGGATATAGCACAGATGCGACGGGATCAGGCCTTGGTGTAACACCCGGAAATGTACCCTATTTTTCTAGTAGAAATATTTTACGAAATCTTTTCAGCAATTTTAAGCTTTAAATTTGAATTTTATGTTTCGAGTCGAATTTGGAATTTCTGAGTTCGTATTTGGAATTTCCGCGAGATTCCATGAAAATCCCGTCTTAAGACGAGTTTGACTTTTCTTGACTTCCGAACCGTCTTTGACTTTTTGTTGACTTTTCTCCTACACACCTCACACAACTCCTTAACCTAAATTTCATTCAACACAAAATTAAACACAAACCAAATTTTACTTCTTCCTTAAGAAACCTTGCCTCCTTAGCTTTTTGATCTTTGAATCATCCTAGCGCATTCATTACTCGATAGAATTCACTTAAGTTCGTCTCATTCTTCTCCCCGTACCTTCCTCTATCCGTATTGATATTAAAATCATCGTCTTTCTCGCTTTTCAAATTTCCCGTCTTTCTCAAGATGAATTTCATTCATCTTTTATGATCTTTATGTAGGTGGTGACCTCCAAGATCCCGACAAAGACTATTACATTATTGAAGAGGAGCTTGACGATTAGTAGAGACGCTTAAAGGTAACGGTGAAGGGTTACTCGGTATCATTTACGTGTTTTACATGTTTATATGCTAGAAATCGTATTAGAATACGATTAGGAAGATTAGGAACCATGCTATGATTAATGAATGTTGTTATATGATTAATGTTGATGATATATATTGATTGTTGATGATTATCAGAAGTATATTTGAGAAATGAAATGAATTGGTTAAGTAATGAAAGCTCACGGGTGAAGAGGTGTTCCCTGCCGGTCGACCGGCCACCGGTCTGCCAACCGGCTGGGAACACATCAGTAACATCCTTGAATTTTTGGGAAATTTTGTATAGAGGGTTCTGTGCCGGTCGACCGGCCACCGAACCACTGACCGACCCAGACCTCATTTATCTGTTTTTGGTGATTTTTGGTTTTTGCCCTGTGTTCTGAGCCGGCCCACCTGCCGCCGGTCCCCTGCCCGGCCTGGAACACGGCTGTATGTTTTTCCTATAATTTCTAAAACTCGTAATTTATAATAGTTCGCATGATCCGTTTATCGTATAATTTTACGTAGTGTCTTATAATATTCATGTTTTGGATATATGATATTTTAATTTATTGTATCACATGTTTTGTGACGGTTTTTGCTATGTCCCACTTTGAGTCGGTTTTTACAAATGATACGGTTTGAGCACTGTTTTGTATTGTGCTTTGTACTCTCATTCCCTTGGCTACCTTCCCGTTCGTAAGGCTGGAATGTCGGAACGGAGAGGTATCCTACTGCTTAAATGCATGTGTTAGTGGGCATACGACGACGTTGTTGGGAGTTGAACGCTAGGCGTTGATCGACCCGGCCGTCAAATGTTGTGTACTTGCGAGGTGGTGTTATTTGCATGTAGCGTACAGCTTGTTATGAGGCTTGTGCTCTTTTCCGCCTCTTTCGTGAATTGATCTACCGAATTTGGGGTACTCGGCGTCAATGATTGACCGAGTCTTGGATGCGAAACGTTTTATCGCATGTCGAATCGGAACACGTTTATTCCGAGATCCTGGCCAGGTTTAGACTAGGACCGGATATTTATTATCGTCGTGCTACCAGGAGGAAAGTAGTCTACATACGCGAAATGTTTTATCGTGTATGCTTTCAGGGAAATGTTTTATCCCGTGGATGCCTTTTAATCATACTTGCCATGTACACGATGCTAGTGCGTTTCATTTACCGTGAGAGTTGTCGTCTTGTGTCGTCTTTGAACGCGTGATTTCATGATATTGTTCATGGTCATTGCATGATTGGACACCGTCTATGTCTTGGTTCGTGAATGGATGATAATATGTTGGATTTCGTGTAATCATCGCATGACTTGACTGGTTTGTCTGTCGAGTCTCAATCTTATCAAGTCTTATACCGCTTA
>JAIUZE010017080.1:0-28330 GCA_022085475.1 Heliosperma pusillum | reverse complement strand
TGTGACGGTTTTTGAGTGATCGTCATTTTTATCGCGTTTTGTAATAATTAGCAAGTGGGAAATATTAATAAGTAAAATATTTAATTAAAAAGGTTTTTCATTAAATTATTATTTCTCACATGTTAGAAATTATAAGACGAGATCGTAGTTTAACTTAATATCCTTTTAGTCAAACGGGTTTTGGGGTATGATATAATAATTCACATGTTAGAAGTTTTAATAATATAACATGTAATGATTATGTTGATTTTATGTCTAGGTGATAAAGACTCTGTTTCTAGCCGGTTTGATCCAACGGGTTTGGTCAAACTAAGATCTAGTCAGCCCCGATTTGACTGATGACCCGTCGCGGGACTCGGGTCGGGGATTTGTCTTCAAGTAAGGTTTCATTTAATTATTGAATTAGCCTTAGTAGATATGAGGCGATATGTTATTTGAATATGATTTATATGTAATTAGTCACATGATAGGATGTTTTTCCCGTGACTGTTTTATTATATGGTTGGTGTCGTGTTGAGTAAGTACCCATAGAGAATTATGAGTATATGGCGTCTTGACCATTCTAATTCTAAATGAGTATCTGGGACCATGACATTGATAGGCCGTACTATCTTTAACGAGCATATGGAGTTTGCCGCTTGATAGCTTTTGTGTTCCCGGCTTGATGGATCTTCAAGTCGGGGCATGGCTGCCATAGTTTCCACTTTGGGAAATGGAGCCAGCTTTAGTACTAGCCAACCCCTTTGATGGATCTTCTTAGGGTGTACTCATGTGATTGTATCATGGGTCTTGGATGCGATGGATCTTCGCATTTTTCTAGGTCTGCGCAGTCTAGGTTTAGGGTTGAGTCGTATCTTGGACATGTTTCTGAGAGGAACCTCTGAGCTAAGATATGGGCTTTGGATCTGGGCCATGTTATTAGTGTAACCGCTGAGCCTAGATGTGTGCTTGGTATTTGGGCCATGGTACTAGAGTGACCGCTGAGCCTAAATATTTAAGTATATCCTACCTTGTGGTAGAGACTCGAGTTACAGAAGTCGACTATTGACCGTGCTAAGAACTTATGCCTGTTTCTAGACGGATTGGTCTTTCATGTTTGTATGATTCTATGAATCTTAGAAGGTGAGATGCAAGCCGGCTAAGGTTGATAGAGTTTGGATTACCGGTTGTTAACTGATTCACATGATTACGTGTTGATTAGGGTTTGAGTGTATCACGGCCATGTTTATGAGAGGAACCTCTGAGCTAGCATACCAGCTTCCCTACCTCGAGTTATAGTTTATTATCGGTTTCACATGATAGCTTTCACATGCTAGGTTATTTGTTAGTTATCTGTTTCATAACATGAAAAGCATATCATATATGTTAAAGTTTTGTATTGTCCATATACATTGCTTTTATGTTATTCATGTTTAATTAAACTTGACATTTCGTGGCTGGGAGGACTCGGAGTTACTCCCCACTGACTGTGGCTTCCGTGTTTATATTTAATGCGGTCGAACAGGTGGTGATGCATACTTTGGGTACATTGACGAGCTAGCGAGCGAAGTATTTACCTTGGACCTATATTCGGTTCTTAGATTGTATATTATTATACACTCTTTTATTTCCGTATTTTTACGGGAGATATGTCTCCCGTCTTGTATATTTCTTTTGTATAATATTATTTCCGTTTTGTAATGACCCTTTTTATTTATGACACCCTTCGTTATGTATTTAAATTATTTTTTTCTTTCCGCAAATTTGAGGGTGTCACATAGACACACACACAAATGGTTCGAAAACAAGACTGAAAGTTAAGCAAATAAAACAAGGATAGGCTTTTCCAAAGCACAAAGCCAAAGGATACATGGACTCTTAATCAAAGTACAAAGCCAATGACCAAGATAAGTGAGTCGTCAAAGCACACAGAAAATGAGAACACCACAACTTCCATCACTAAGCCAAGATGGTTTACTCAAGCACACAGCCAAGAGTATAAAAAGAAAATATTGTTTTCAATTCTTTCATTCATTCAAATCTGATTTCTTTAGGTTACAAAGCAAGGCTTTTATAGGTCATAAGTGAATATTTGTATGGTTTTAACCCCCAATTTAGCTCGGTTTTGTATGTCATTTGTGCTTTGTTAAGCCACTTTATGAGCTAATATCGTCTTCTAGGTGAATTCCTATGTTCTAACCTGTTTTGTAGGGAAAGTGACGTTTCTACGCCCTTTTTCTATATTTCCGAGCATTTGCCTAGAACCCGACGATTCGAAGATGCAAGCTTGACCAAGTGAAAGGCATTTCAAAAAGGTTCACTAATTCAAAAGAGAGAAGAAGCAAGGATGGTTTCGTAGTTGTCGGAAGATCAATCAATTAGGCGAAAGCAATCGTCACTTTACATCAAACCCTATCAACAAACCCGACTCAAGAGGTCAAGGGGGATGTTGGAAGTCAAGTCAAAGCGAAGGAAGATGAAACGTTAGTCAAATACTTCTAGATGACAACTTACCCGATCGGGTAAGTGTGTACCCGATCGGGTATGTGTGCTGCTTCGAGCATTGCGGCTCCTTCATCCTATTTTTGACCTATGTGTTTAATGCCCGACCTCTTCTCCACGAAACCCTAATACTATAAATAGATGCTGTAGCCCTCATATCATATCATCCATCTCTTCACACAACATCTCTTCTCTTCTTACATTTCTCTTTAGTTTAGCTCTTCTTCTTTCTTAGTTTAGTTTAGTTTTAGTTTTCTCTAGTTTTGTTTTGTCTAGTTCTAAGTTTTCTTCAATTGTAGTTGTTCTAGTTGTAATTGGAATTCAAGTTTCCGGGTTTGCATTTCCTATTCAAGTTCTTATTCCATTTCAATCTTTGCTCATCCTTTTCGGTAATCTTTATTCTCGTCTTTACATTATAGTTTCATTTTCTTTTAGTATCCTTTATCATGTTTATCATTCTTAGTTTTATAATCTTAGTTTCCTTTTCATTGTTAATCATGCATAAGTAGTCACCCTTCTAGGGTGTAGGATAGCCATGTTAGATTAATTAAAAGATGATAATTGGATAAAAGAAATTGTGCCTTTAAAACGTTGTGTCTATGCATGTTTGGATTGTAACGATAGTTATCGATTTTTGGCCAAAATCATTTGACTAGTATTGGAATTCTTTTCCAAGGTAGACATACGAGAATTGAATAGACAAAGCATGACATGGTAGATTAAGACCTAGTAAATCGCACTAAAAGCCTGCTAGACCATCTGATCTATGATTTTAATGAACACACCATTCTTACGAACGCTCAATGAATTATTTGCATATCTTAAATCCAATTTCATCAATATGTTAATCTACATGTGTGAACCTACTTCCCTATATTCTTTCCTTTATTGCATTGTTATTATTTAGTAATTAGTGACAAACATTTGCCAATCATCCAAGGTAGAGTTCTAACCACAACTATTCACAAGTATCTCTCGTCTCCCCGAGATCGACCCCTTACTTCCCTAACTGCATTTATCTGTTGTTAGCCTAGTCTGGGTAAATTATCTTTGATTAGGGGACGCGACAACCCGATCAAATTTTGGCGCCGTTTTCGGGGAGCACGGTTTTGTTTATTTGTGATTAGTAGAGTTTTACCTTGTTTTTTTTCTTTTCTTTTTGTTTCGAGGAACACTTGTTCCTTGAGATTTTTCTCATCTTTTCCTTGTAGTGTAGTGACTCTTTTCAGATAATAGGAATATTTTCTTTCAAAGGGATTGCTTTATTTTCTTTCAATGACTATCTATTTCCAACCACCACAATGCGAGAACGAGCCTTTCCATGAATACCTCGACCGATTTTATAGCTATTGTAGACATATTATCTCTCTTGGGTATACCCTTGATGAGACCTATATGAGAGATGTCGTCCTTCATGGAATGCTCATTAAGTGTCATAGCCTGGCTATGCAATTGAGTGCTGGAAGTTTTTATCAGAAGAGAGGAAAGGAACTTTGGATTTTCTTGGACTTTATGGCATCCCAATCTCTGGATGAAACGCACCGGCGGTTGAGAATCCAAGAGCAAATCACTGAAATCAGGGCTCAACTTCAAATACTCAAAGGGCAAAAGGAAGAACCCACGTTTAAAATTTGTAAGCCAATCAATTTTCCTTATGCTTTTTCAGCCCCCCCCCCCCATGTGAGTCTATTTTCTCCTGTGCTTTTTCATGTCCCCCATGTGAGTCTAATTCTCCCCAATCATATGAATTAATAGATGACGATGATGATGGTCCAACCTTTTCTATTGAAAGTCACTCTAGTGTCGTTCCATTTGACAATTTTGAGACCCCCATTATTGATATTGACCATATGGTAGTCGAGACTTTAGGCAAGGATGTTGTTAAGCCCATTTGTGACTCCCATGGAGAGTGGTCGATCGAGTCATCAAATTTCTTTGAAAATCCCTTCGCTAAGGATATTCCAGATTTATTTGAAAGTGATACTGGGTTTTGTGAACGCAGCCTTGAAATTAAGTGGGATCAACCACCCATGTTTGATTCCCAATCCTTTGATTCACCCTACCCTCAATTAGAGTCCACTAACGATATTTTGGGAACTAATTGTTTGTTCCATGATCTTAAACATTTTACTCCATCTCTCACTAACGAGTGGAGCAGTTCAGTGGTCATCTATGAAGTTTGTCATGCACACAATGATAAGATATATCAATTCTTACCTTCAATATTTCATGGCTATATCTTGTCAATTGCTTACATATGTTTTTGTATAGCTCATGTGCAGGTATATGATCGACTTCTAAGGGCATTGACATGCTTTTTAAGGCACAAAGAATGATTTTCATTAATAAAGAGTCTAGCAAGACATTTAAATTGCGCTTCTCGGGAGGCAACCCGTGTTCCTTTTCTTTTTGCATTTTTATTTTTTGTATTCCCTTTTTCGTTGTTAGGATTTATCTTGCAGATAAGAGAGTTTTTGAAGAATCTATAAAGACCTTCCTTGTCAAGTTCAAAAGACTAGCTTGGGGGTGTCCGCGCTGACTAGTAAGCTTCACTCTTCTTTCATTTTTCCTTTTCCCCATTAAGCATCTCATTGCATATTTTGTCTTTGTGCTCACATTGAGGACAATGTGATGTTTAGCTTGGGGGAGGGATTGCATTTTCCCATTTTGCATTTTAGTTTATCATTTTTCAAATTTTGAATAAAAGAAAGAGAAGATTTTTGAGAAAATTAAAAAATTTCTGAACACAATTGAATGCTTTTCATGCTTTGCTTGCTTGTTTACTATGCTATCATGTTACATTTCCCAAACTTAGAGCTTTCAAAAGATAATGGTTCAATATTTATTGAATTGTGCATACATGGGGAAGTCTTGTACACAGTAGGCATGGTATGAATCTCTATATGAGTACGCTTGATCTTGACATTTGGCAAGTTACATATATTGTAAGGTAGAACCTCCTTAGACTGGTACATCTATAACCAGTCTCATCTAGGTGTGTGTAGTTCTCCTTGTGATGTGTGTCATGTCAAACCGCATAAGTATGGTTCTCATTTCATTTCTATAAGCATTGCATTCATGATTCACTATGATTTGAAGCCTTTTTCACTTTAATTTGCCCCTCAAAATAAGCCCCTTCATACAAATGCTTCACAAAATAATAGCTACATACAAAAACTGCCTACCTTTTGAACTAGTAGCTAGACTATGGTGTATGGGTGCTCTTTTGAGAAGATTTTGTTCCTTAATGACAAAGTGAATTTGGAGAACGAAAAAGTTCAAGAAGTGAAGTTTTGTTCAAAAGAAAAGAAAAAAAAGAGGAAAGAAAAAAAAAGAGAAAAAATCGGAAAAAATAGAAAAAGAAATAAGAGAAGAAGTTGTGAGTATCTCGTAAGAAACGTCAATTCAATCAATAGAAGGAGTTTACCCTTGTGTTTCGTGTGTAATAAGCCAATTTGTTTCTTCTGGCTTCGTTTTTTGTCTTTTGGGAATTGACCGAAAGTTTGGATTGAGTATTCATTTATCATTGGTCAGTTGCTAGCTCACTCTAAACTTCACATGACCATAACTATTTGTCCACCTTTCACCCATTTCCCAAAGCCTTCTTCATTGTTTCGGCTTCTTTTCTATGTGCATTGTGATCTTTGACTTGTGTTTTGAATTGTTTACCATATTAGATTGCGGACACATTTTCATAAGTCGTAGATAGGTGAGTGTCTCAAAAACATTTACACATAAAGAAATCACCTTTTACATACATTGAGTGTTCGAGTGTACCGTGAGAGTCCATATGTCAAAAGATCATGCAAGAGCCGAAAATCTATAGTGAAATTCTTTGTGCTACGCCGTTATGTAAATCTCAGCCATGTTTATGTATCATTCTTGCCCACGTTGTTTTTGGGTTATGATTCATTATGTTTCCAAAGCTTTATGTTGAGATTTGTTTCTTGATGGTGTAGTAGCCAATGCTTGCAACCTTGTCCTGGTATTGTTTGTTATGTTTGCTTCAGGACAAGAAAATGTTTAGCTTGGGGGAGTTTGATAAGTGAATATTTGTATGGTTTTAACCCCCAATTTAGCTCGGTTTTGTATGTCATTTGTGCTTTGTTAAGCCACTTTATGAGCTAATATCGTCTTCTAGGTGAATTCCTATGTTCTAACCTGTTTTGTAGGGAAATTGACGTTTCTACGCCCTTTTTCTATATTTCCGAGCATTTGCCTAGAACCCGAAGATTCGTAGATGCAAGCTTGACCAAGTGAAAGGCATTTCAAGAAGGTTCACTAATTCAAAAGAGAGAAGAAGCAAGGATGGTTTCGTAGTTTTCGGAAGATCAATCAATTAGGCGGAAGCAATCGTCGCTTTACATCAAACCCTATCAACAAACCCGACTCAAGAGGTCAAGGGGGATGTTGAAAGTCAAGTCAAAGCGAAGGAAGATGAAACGTTAGTCAAATACTTCTAGATGACAACTTACCCGATCGGGTAAGTGTGTACCCGATCGGGTATGTGTGCTGCTTCGAGCATTGCGGCTCCTTCATCCTATTTTTGACCTATGTGTTTAATGCCCGACCTGACCTCTTCTCCACGAAACCCTAATACTATAAATAGATGCTCTAGCCCTCATATCATATCATCCATCTCTTCACACAACATCTCTTCTCTTCTTACATTTCTCTTTAGTTTAGTTCTTCTTCTTTCTTAGTTTAGTTTAGTTTTAGTTTTCTCTAGTTTAGTTTAGTCTAGTTCTAAGTTTTCTTCAATTGTAGTTGTTCTAGTTGTAATTGGAATTCAAGTTTCCGGGTTTGCATTTCCTATTCAAGTTCTTATTCCATTTCAATCTTTGCTCATCCTTTTTCGGTAATCTTTATTCTCGTCTTTACATTATAGTTTCATTTTCTTTATTATTTCCTTTATCATGTTTATCATTCTTAGTTTTATAATCTTAGTTTCCTTTTCATTGTTAATCATGCATAAGTAGTCACCCTTCTAGGGTGTAGGATAGCCATGTTAGATTAATTAAAAGATGATAATTGGATAAAAGAAATTGTGCCTTTAAAACGTTGTGTCTATGCATGTTTGGATTGTAACAATAGTTATCGATTTTTGGCCAAAATCATTTGACTAGTATGGAATTCTTTTCCAAGGTAGACATACGAGAATTGAATAGACAAAGCATGACATGGTAGATTAAGACCTAGTAAATCGCACTAAAAGCCTGCTAGACCATCTGATCTATGATTGTAATGAACACACCATTCTTACGAACGCTCAATGAATTATTTGCATATCTTAAATCCAATTTCATCAATATGTTAATCTACATGTGTGAACCTACTTACCTAGATTCTTTCCTTTATTGCATTGTTATTATTTAGTAATTAGTGACAAACATTTGCCAATCATCCAAGGTAGAGTTCTAACCACAACTATTCACAAGTATCTCAAGTCTCCCCGAGATCAACCCCTTACTTCCCTAACTGCATTTATCTGTTGTTAGCCTAGTCTGGGTAAATTATCTTTGATTAGGGTACGCGACAACCCGATCAATAGGCCAAGATATGCACATCTAAGGGTCTCAAATTTATCATCTAATTTAAAATAAAGTCGTGGCCTTGGCCTTACACAAATCAGAATAGTAACTAGGAAACAAAAGCATAAGGTAATAAAGAATAAAGTAGAAAAAAGAAAACAGGCTGCTCCTCTTTGTCTTGTTGTGCAAGGTCAATTAAGATGTGTAAGACCTTGGAGCTTGGGCTTGGCAGCTACCATCTTCAAGTACAAAGGGTAAGGATGCCTTTAAATTCGTGCCCTTGTCTTGCCTAGCCAAATATAGCACGCAAAACAGCCTTGGCACAAGACAATGCTGAAATGTCCCTATCTGGACCCATTTGTTTGCACTTAGCAAACCTGCTCTTTTATTGTGAATTAGCAAAAACTCTCAAGGACTTTTATATTCCTAAGACCATAAACTAAGAGTATTAGGCTTTGGAATAACTTAATTCATATTAGGGGTTGCCTTGGACGAAGCTCTTTGATATTGGACCTGAACCGGGTGAGATAGGACATAGACCCTTCTGATTGAATTTTGTAACACTCATAACTCTCTGCCCAGGATGAATTTGAAGACCCATGATATCTCATTTGAACTCTATGGATGTTATATTTCTCCTCCAACAAAAATAACCCCTAAACATTAATTAGAGTTTGAGTTATGCAATTTAAGTGCTGATTGGTCTTAATCAGATGCCCAGCAGACTTGTCACTAACTATACCCATTTTGCTCAGGCCATAACTTTGTCTTTTTGACGGGTTATGAGTCCTTACAGGTACCATAGAAAAGCTAGGTGAGTTATCTTTCCCCTCCATTTGGAATCACACAAATAACTTGCTCCAATCTTCAGTTATGATCCATTTGGTAAGAGGGGGTCAGGCTGATCTCTACATTGTAATACTCTTCTGTAGGGGCTGTCTTGTAGCAGTCATAAGTCAAGTTATATACCTGCTATTGGGTTGATTCCAAATTCATTGTATATACAAGACTATAAGCTTTCGAATAACTCAAGAATCAAAGGGTTTTCACGAGTAGAACTTGAAATATGAAGCGTGAAAGTCAGGGCCGTACAATTGAAAGTTCAAGATACTAATGTTGATCCCCTAAATTGCATTCATTTGGGATGTCGGCTTGGACATTCCCATGGACGGTTGTATTAGCACAAAAACGAGTGACAATGCAATAAGTTTTGTTGCAAACTCACATTCTATAAAAGAATTTGTCCTCAAATTCTGTTGGATCAAAATCAAAAGACTTGTTGCCAAGGGTTGTGTTCTCTTACTCCTCAAAAGATCAAGTACAACTTCAAGAGATGGACCCTCATGGCCTCCTCTCGGATCATAGACTAGAATAGTGAATGGCAGGAGATATGTTGTACCATTCCCAAGTTCAGATTGCATACCCAACCAAGTAGTGGTTTTTCCTCCTAGATCAAATTTGAGGTTTATGACATCCTCCCTAGACTTCATATCTACCCTTATTCTTCTTGAAGTATCATCAGCTTGTCTATTATTTGGGGATTGTGTTCCACCTGGAGGAAATGTACTCATAGCAAGCTTTGGAATCAACTTCCCATCAAGTATCCCAATACTTGTAGCATCCATATCATAATGTTCATATTTGCACCCCAAGCATGGTTTGTTCTCAGTGACTACGTTCTTAACATCCTTAGGTGACCAACACTCTTTAAGTGAAGCATAAGCCAGAAGCAAATTAGCCCCTAGGGTACCTCCTCTCACATTCAGCTCCTCTTGAGTAGATATCAAGTTATAAAAAGGGTCACTCACATCAAAACAAGCATCATTCACATAGCACACATCCAAACGAGTGCTTATACAACAAGTAGAACACGAGAAAGCTTGAAGTGGGCAGCTATTGTTTTTGTGCATTAGACTCGTCATACACAACACCAAATGAACTAACACTTGAGCAACATCAAGTAGTGAACCTCCCCTTGGTGTTCCACATAATCCCAACAAGTTCTCACAACCATTTTGAACACTACTCATCTTAAAACACAAGAAGATCATAGCCGGACAATAGGGTTTAGATTGATCAATTTCACTCCTTAACATGTATGACGTAGCACCCAAATGTGCAAGAATAACTTTTAACCTCATCAACATGTAAGAATGAAAGTATGGGGATGAAAGAGTACAAGAGATACCTCCCAAGATGAAAGTTAAGAAACAAGAATCATAGCTTGTGTAAGAGATCAGATTTGGCACACTTGAGCATGGAACAATCCAAGACTCTCCTTTTGCTTCACCCTTGATTGACTCCCAACAACTTCCAACATTGAACATGTCCATGAACTATCCAAACTTCATTGTTTGAAGCTCAAGTAGTCCTTGGTTGACAATCACCTCTTTAGGACCCAAATAAGTAGCTTGGTCATTGATGGCTCCATAGGAAAGGACAAGGCTATTCTCCTCTTCAAGGGGTTTTAATTTAAGAACATGGGTTCTCAAAGATAGCATTACATGAGCTATCCATTTCACCATATGTACTAATGACCTTTTGCTCAAGGCACTTGGGCTTAGGACAAGCAACATACAAGCATGGAACATCAACCAATCTCACCTAAACTCTTCTCTTTCCCAACTCTTTTGGAAGCCCCTATACTGTCCCCTTTAGCTAACACCTCATGGTTTGTAGGCCTTGCTAAGCTTTCCTCAACATACAAAGCCAACTCAAGCATATAATCATATGTATATCTCATTCGAACAAAAGCTTCCAAATCAATGTGTTGTGAAATATAAGAATGTATTCCATGGAAAAACCTCACTCCTTTTTGCACAACCTCAACATTCATATCACAAAAAAAGTATAACTCATCAAACAACTTAGCATACTCATGAACACTCAAGGAATTTTTCTTTAGGGTCTTAAGTTCAGTCCACAAATAATCCATTGTAGAACAAGGTAGATACTCTTGTATAATGGTCCTTTCGAGTCTAGACAAAGAACTAATCCTACCCTTCCCTTCCATTCACCTTGAAAGTTTAAGAGTAGTATACCATAACAAAGCAAAATCCTTTAAACAAGACACAACCAGTTCAAGCTTCCTTTTTTCAAAATAAAAATTGTGGTCAAAGTAGCATTCAATATCATACAACCAAGACACAAATGCGCTACTGTTTTCACCATTAAAGGAAGGAAGGAATGATGTTTTACCTTTGCTCCCAAGGGTAGGAGAGGGCTTAGAACACTCATGTGGCAGGTGGTACTTCCCTTGGTACAAATCAGGTGGTTTAGGCTCCCTTGGAACACCATAGTTGTTGGTTGCCTTCTTTGGAAGCATATTACCTTCATACCGTTTTGTAAGAGCTTGCAACTTTCCCCTATCTTCTTATAAGGACTTGGATATGGAACCAAGGTCACAAGGATTCATTCTTTGATATGGAACATAAGGCATAACAAACATTGTTACTGATTTACTCACACAAATCAGATTGCACTCCTCTCTTGAAAACAGGTTGTTTGTGTGTTTATAATATATGTAGGTGTAAGATGACTCTCAAACCAAAGCTCTGATAACTAATTGCAACGAATATACCTCATAAAAGTGTTGATTTGACTAGGTTTTTGCTTGCTTAGACACACACACAAATGGTTCGAAAACAAGACTGAAAGTTAAGCAAATAAAACAAGGATAGGCTCTTCCAAAGCACAAAGCCAATGGATACATGGTCTCTTAATCAAAGCACAAAGCCAATGACCAAGATAAGTGAGTCGTCAAAGCACACAGAAAATGAGAACACCACAACTTCCATCACTAAGCCAAGATGGTTTACTCAAGCACATAACCAAGAGTATAAAAAGAAAATATTGTTTTCAATTCTTTCATTCATTCAAATCTGATTTCTTTATGTTACAAAGCAAGGCTTTTATAGGCCAAGATATACACATCTAAGGGTCTCAAATTCATCATCTAATGTAAAATAAAGTCGTGGCCTTGGCCTTACACAAATCAGAATAGTAACTAGGAAACAAAAGCATATGGTAATAAAGAATAAAGTAGAAAACAGAAAACAGCCTGCTCCTCTTTGTCTTGTTGTGCAAGGTCAATTAAGATATGTAAGACCTTGGAGCTTGGGCTTGGAAGCTACCATCTTCAAGTACAAAGAGTAAGGATGCCTTTCAATTCGTGCCCTTGTCTTGCCTAGCAAAACATAGCACCCAAAACAGCCTTGGCACAAGACAATGCTGAAATGTCACTATCTGGACCCATTTGTTTGCACTTAGCAAACCTGCTCTTTTATTGTGAGTTAGCAACAACTCTCATTGACTTTTATATTCCTAAGACCATAAACTAAGAGTATAGGCCTTGGAATAACTTAATTCATAATAGGGGTTGCCTTGGACGAAGCTCTTTGATATTTGACCTGAACTGGGTGAGATAGGATGTAACAACCCGAAAAGTACCCTATTTTTCTAGTGAAAATATTCTAAGGATACTTTTCAGCCTGTTTAAGTTTTAAAGTGGAATTTATTGTTTCCAATTGAATTTTGAAATTCCGAGTTCGTATTTGGAATTTCTGCGAGATTCCAAGGGAATCCCGTTTTTAAGTCAACTTTGACTTTCGTTGACTTTTTCCGACTCGCCTTGTAATTTTGAAGACCGAAATTTTATTTAAAAAAATAATATTTTTAATTTATTTTTATTAAGATTTATTTAGATTTATGATAATTTAATATAATTATTTTGAATTTATTCGGAATTTAAGAATAACTTTTACGGTTTAATCCCGAACATCATTTAACTATTCCCGAGTTATTTTAAATCCCGAAACAAACCCGAAACTCGACTTTGGCATGAGTCACACGCCCATGTCATCTTTTTCTACTCACTTGAGATATTTTCATTCTTTCGATTAAACTAATACGAATATCTAAGATATTTGTTACTTTATCGATCCGTCAACGGAAATTACGCAAATCGTTTACAAAACAGACCCGACTATCACAATTTCACACGGCACTCCCACCCTCTCTTAGGCCTTGATATTTTCCTTTCTTTTGATTACAATAATATAATATCTTGATATTTGATTTAATTAACTTAATATCTAATTAACTACCGTAATATATTTATTAAACCGAGTCAATTCCGTAACAACAATTTCAAAACCCGACTCATTATTTTCCTCTATATTACACGGCACTCACCCCATCATTACTCACCAACAACCTTTTCATTTTACAATAAATCAACTTAAGATCTAATTAATCGTTCTTTATCGTTCTTCATTCGTTCTTCGTCGTTCTTCATTCGTTCTTCGTCGTTCTTGAGCAAAATCATCATAAAACCTTCATTTCTTATTTAAATCCATCCTAACTTATATTTCTAGAATCTCCTCTTCGCTCTCCATCTTCAAGTACGGTTTATTTTCAATTCCGTCAAAATCGTTTTCAATATTTTAATTATGGAAAATTAAGTTTTAATTCTAATAATGTCTTTCTTGTCATTTCTTATAGGGGAAGATTTTGAAGACGAGTTTGGTGACTCGTATATTTTGGGTGAAGATTAGTAGACGGGTTTCTTATTTTATACTTCTTATTTTGGTGCTAATTGATCTTGCTAGCTAAGGTAACGATTCCGAGTTACTCGACGATTTAATGTTACATAGCTTTTGTTTCTTTTGTTTTGGTTCATCTTTTGTTTTTGTTCATGTTATGATGATTTATGGATTTTTAGTAGTAACATGATAAGTAGTATGATTTTTGTGTTGTATGGAATTTTTAATATGTTAGTGTTCTTGACATATTTTTATGATTTGTTCAAAATCATGACTTTTATATGGATGGTTGTTAAAATGGTTGTTTGATAATTAAAACATGTTGGAATTAATTTGGTGTTGTTTGTTGTTAAAACCGTGTAAGGGGCCGTGTAAACCAGCCCAAACCAGGCCGGTTCAGGCCGGTTCAGGCCGGTTCAGGCCCGGTCCAGGCCGGTCTGGGTTGGTCCATGGTGGGTCCGTGAGTTGGCTTGGGAGTTGTGTCGATGTTTGATTGTTTTGTTGTTGTTTTGACGGGTTTTAAATATGTTAAGCATGCGGGAAAATATTAAGAAACGGTTTTAGAATTTTAGTCAAAACAGCCCAAACCAGGCCCGTGGGCCCAGTCCAGGTCCGGTTTGATCTCGGCCCAAATCAGCCCGTGGGTCCCACTTTGGACTTGTGACGGTTTTTGGAGTTTAGTGTTAATTTATCGTGTTTTGTAATTTTAGCAAGTGGGAAATGTTAATAAGTAAAATATTTAGTTAAAAAGGTTTTTCATAAAATTATTATTTCTCACATGTTAGAAATTATGATACGGGATTATAGTTTAATTTGCTATCCTTTAAGTCAAACGGGTTTTCGTAAGATTTAATAATTCACATGTTAGAAGTTTTAATAAAATAACATGTAATGAATATGTTGATTTTATGTTCAAGTCTATGTGGTAAAGACTCTGTTTCTAGCCGGTTTGACCAAACGGGTTTGGTCAAACTAAGATCTAGTCAGCCCCGTTTTGACTGATGACCCGTCGCGGGACTCGGGTCGGGGATTTGTCTTCAAGTAAGGTTGTATTAATTAATGAATTAGCCTTAGTAGATATGAGGCGATATGATATTTGATTATGATTTATATGCAATTAGTCACATGATAGGATGTTTTTCCCGTGACTGTTTAATTGTATGATATATGTCGTGTTGACTAAGTACCCATAGAGAAATATGAGTATATGGCGTCTTGACCATTCTAATTCTAAATGAGTATCTTGGACCATGACATTGATAGGCCATACTATCTTTAACGAGCATACGGAGTTTACCGCTTGATATCTTTTGTGTCACGGCCTGGGGGGCTTATCTCCAAGTCGGGGCTGCCTAATCCATTTTGGGAATGGAGCCAGCTTAAGTACTAGCCATCTCTGCTTAGGGGGTCGCCTAGTAGAGTTTCTCATGTACGGTTATGTCATGGGGCGGGGAATGGAATAGCTGTTGTCGCTAGGTCTGATCAGTCTAGGACTAGGATGTTTTCCTACCTTGTGGTATAGCCTCGAGTTACCGAAGTCGACTATTGACTGTTCTAAGAACTTATGCCTGTTTCTAGACGTATTGGTCTTTCATGTTTGTATGATTCTATGAATCTTAGAAGGTGAGATGCAAGCCGGCTAAGGTTGATAGAGTTTGGATTACCGGTTGTTAACTGATTCACATGATTAAGTGTTGATTAGGGTTTGAGTGTATCATGGCCATGTTAACGGTAACCTTTGAGCTAGCATACCAGCTTCCCTACCTCGTGTTATAGTTTATTATCGGATTCACATGATAGCTTTCATATGCTAGGTTATATGTTAGTTAATTGTTTCATAACATGAAAAGCATATCATATATGTTAAGGTTTTGTATTTTCCATATACATTGCTTTTATGTTATTCATGTTTAATTAAACTCGACATTTCGTGGCTGGGAGAACTCGGAGTTACTCCCCACTGACTGTGGCTTCCGTGTTTATATTTAATGCGGTTGGCAGGTTTGTGATGCATACTTGGGTACATTGACGAGCTAGCGAGCGAAGTATTTACCTTGGACCTATATTCGGTTCTTAGGATTGTATATATTATACACTCTTTTATTTCTGTATTTATACGGGAGATATGTCTCCCGTTTCAGATACTTTTTATTGTATAATATTATTTCCTATTTTGTTATGAACCTTTTTATTTAAGACACCTTCTTATGATGAATATATTTAATAGTAGGTTCCGGTTTTAAAATGTACCGATTTTCACTAAAGTGAACCTATTAGAAACGTATTCTCATCTTTTATTTATTTAAATTATTTTTTTTCTTTCCGCAAATTTGAGGGTGTCACAAGTCAAAGATCTTATCAATATAAGAATTTTGACTCAACGCTAATATCCTTTTAAATTTATCTCCATAAATCCAGATATCTAAGAGATGTATTCTATTTCTCCAAAAATCTTCCATCATCTAAAATGATCAATATGTCTCCACATATAAGACTGATGCACACCACATTACTCCCACTAAACTTCATGTATAAACATAATTCCTCGAGATATCGAGAAATATTTTGCAACATGATTGACACACTAATTCCAACTCTTTGTGCTTACTTAAGACATACTCTTAAGCTTGCAAATTAACTTAGGATAGTTAGGATCTACGAACCCACAGGTGAATATAAAATATACTACCTCTTCTAGAATCGTATTCAAGAAGGTGGTTCTTGAGGTCCAATTGACATCATACTATTATGATATGCTGTAATAGCTAAGTATATTCGAATGGATCAAAGAATTAAGGTTGGTGCAAAACTCTTTGCCTACCAAGTTATCTTTGAAAACATTTTAATGTTCATCCATGCAAATTTCGATCTTAAAAATCAATTTACATTGAAGAGGTCGTACTTCTTCAAGTAAAATTTACCAGGTCACATACCTGATCATCATGCATGGAGTCCATTACAAATCGTATGACTCTAAGCCATAGCAAGAAGTTGGGACTAAAACAGTCTTTTATAAGTCACATATTAGAATTCATCACTATTAAGGAGTGATAAAATTCCACTTGACCTCCTAGGTTCCGAAGAAACAACTACTGAACAAGCAATGAGGAAAACGTTTTCCGCGGACGATATGCTCAGTTTGTGGCTCTTGTTTTCTTGAAACATTTTCTCCCACTCTGTCTTATCAAGAAATAATCGTAAATTTATTGAAAGACAGCATCACGAGTCACAAACGCTTTGTTCTCGTGGTCAATGTGGATTATTGAGCACTTGTTTCATTCAAATAACTTATAAATTAGGTACGCTACCTACCCATATCGTATATGGAATGAAATCACACTGTTTTAAATGTGTTTTAATATGGTGGGAAAAGAAATAGCAGACAAAAATATTAAGATCCCAAGGTTAGTCAAATGGCTCAATTTGACTTGACAAAGACAAAACCATATCGTATAAGGTTCTGTTTCTCTATTCAACAACACCTTATCTAATAATGTGTGTTAGAGAAGTTAACTTGTGAAACCATTTCACAATACTTTTGGTGAAAATCAAAGTTAATACTTAGATATTTATATTTAAGATTTAGTCGTAAGTTCTTGATCTAATGCTCTTAGTGGTTAACTACTTCTCATTGAAGCTCTTTGAACTTTTCAAAGATTTCTCTTAGTACCTCATTAAGCAGAATCAAATATAATATCTACTTAAATCGTTGGTAAATAAAGTGAAATAGTCATAATCATCTCTGGTTGTGTTTGTTATTGGACCACGCATATTCTAATGAAATAGGGCCAATAACTCACTAGCTCGATTTCCTTTTAAATAAAAAAGGGCACGAATCATCTTGCCTTGAATACAAGATTCGCACGTACCATAAGATTCAAAATCAGATGGTTTAGGGATAGTTGTCAATACTAGCCTCTTAATGTGCTACACAATCCAGAATTAAGATTAGATTAGGGTCACCAATTTTAAGCCTTTAAAATCTATATGACAAGTAATTACTAGTTTAGGTCAAGAATATAATTACCTTTGATTGGTATGGGATAGATACCAGTATAGGTATAAAAAGATACAACGCTTGTTCTATTCACAAAAGTGAAACACTTGTGTCGTACACTAAAGTGGATACTATATTCTTTATTTAGAGGTCATGTACATAACAACGTTTATCATAGTACACCTCTAAATCGAAAACTAGATTGATCACATTATAACTTTTATATGTCTCTATAGAAATAAAACTACAATAGTTATATTTCCCTTGTATGTCGACATTTAATCATGGTTGGTCGTCGCACGAATCATTATTATATGCATTGAATACATTGATGAAAACCATAATGGGTATCTAATACCCAAAAAATTGCATTTAGCAAAATAAATGTCGATCATATAGATATTATGGGTGAAAATAGTACACCCAATTTCTAACTCTTTAGAAAACCTTGGGTAGATTCTTTTCTTGTGTCCTACACTGTAAAATAGAATCGTCAAAAGTTGGGTTTGACACCTTGCTTGGGTTTTGATTTTACTATTCAAAATAGTCTTGCCTTTTTCCCTTGCCTTGTGTCAAAGTCGAGCCAACCTACTCTTGAACCTCGTCTTAACAATTAAGAATATAAACATCATTCTTAGTGCTCCCACTCACTTTCATGAATCCCTACTTAGACAAGTATATTAGAATTATAATGAAGACTATTCTTCATTTCATTCACGGTTTTACCTTCAAAAGGATAAAACTTTCATGAAGTGTCTACGGTTTATGGTTATTCATGATTTCAAATAAATTGATTAACCTAGTCGTCCCAACTGATTTGGCCTCTTTTCAGGTAAGCCTCGATAAGGAGCATTATGACGACATACCAAAATACAAATATTTTCTTTGGAGCAAAAAATTTGATGTACCATTGTTATGAGAAGGCGTCACTAAATATTCAAAACGCTTTTGACTAAGTGTGACTTATTCATTTACTCTTCATAAGAGACATTTGCAATGGTGAATATGAGGATCAAAAGAAAAAATTTATTTTGTCATTAGCTACGGTGGTTTAAACGGAGATCACAATCAAAATGCTACCGTATTAAAATAATGGAAACCTTTTCCACGATTGAATGGATTTACTAGTTCATAGAAGAAAAATAATTGTCATTGCGCGAGTAACTATAAATATCAACGGAAAATAAACATTCATTGCTTATATATAATTCACTTGTAAAACAATTTTAACAAGTCACTCATATAATGACCCCTCACGAAATTACATAAGTGATTCCAAGACCCATCTTTAGACAAAAATAGTCATCGCATGCTACCTTTATCTAAAAATGGTAAGTCAATACTTGACTAATTCTACATTTAGAACTCTTGGTTGACAGATTTCAACTAAATCCATCTCCTAGTCCCAAGATAACGCTTATCTCGTTGAGTCCAATCCAATTTTGGCTTGTGATCGCATCACCCTACTTACCCGAGGTAAAAAGGGACCCACGAGCGTGGTAGCCCTAATGAACACGGGTTCATAGGTGTTACTAATTGGTAAGGCTAAATCTCAATTTTTTTTTTAAGTTATGTGAGAGGTCTTGTCAATTTTGTTATTAATTCCCTATAAGCGAACTAAGTCGGTGAATTTTGAATAACGTTGAATTGACAATCGAGAAATAAAAATGCATGTTGGCGATTTTGGCATGAGCGGAAAAATAAAGCAAGAAAATAATAAATTCTAGTATGGCCACCTAGCTAATCTAATTAACTAGTAGATTACAAAATCGGAAACCAACTCCTTGGTCTCTCGCCTCTTCATGGCACCGTCTTTTGGAACACCGACTTCGGGAATTTCCGTCTTTATAATAATTAATTACAAAAAGATACAAATAAAAATCCTATTATACATTTGATCTAAAAATGAAATTAAATTATTACAAACGGCGATACGAGATCGCAAATAAAATTACAACCGAATCGGTATTCCCTTACATTACGGGTAATACCGATTAAAATAATCTAGGCCATACTAGGTACAACTTGCATTAAAAAATTAAATAAACGACATTCATTCATTCAAAAATAACAACATAAATAAAATGCTGTAAAAATCATGCCAAAATCGCCCTCGATACTTATCATGCTCATTCTAGCTCGGTTTTATGGATTTTATCGATTTTTACCCATTAAAAATCAATAATCAACACTTAAATCGTATTTAAGCTCAAACTAATTGTCTAAACTGATTTAGAATTCAAAATTAGTCCCCAATAACTTTGTTTATATTTAATTAGTTTGAATTGATCGTATTTGCTAAATATAGAGGTTTAATCATACAATTTATGAAATAAACCCAAAATATAATATAAAAATCATAAAAATTTGAAAATAAAAAATATGTACATTCTGGAACATTTCCAGGAACTCTAAAAACAAGAAAAGTTTTCCCAAAAATTTTGAATAAATTTTATGAACAAATAACTTAATATTCAACGGTTTTATCAAATAAAAACCATTAAATATAGTAAAATAGTGAAAAAAATTATAAACTTTCACCAAGATTATTAAAATCAGATTATAAAACGTACCAAAAATTTTCAAGACCATAAAATGAAGTTTCAATTTTATGATCATAATAATCTCACTTTATTGACTTTTATCTTATAAAAATCAATCATCATGAAAAACTTACTTACAAGTCACGAAATTTTACATAAAGTATTAACAACATGCATGTGAGATCATATCAAAATTTCATGGCCAGAATCAACATGCAACTATTTTTAGTTAACTTTTAACATAAAATATGCATATTAACATGATTTAAAGACCATAAATCAAAATAAATAGCAAATTAATCCATAAAATCACCAAATTTGACCACAACCATTTGAGGTCAGTAGGTATGCATGCAAATCAAAAATTTCGTGCAAACCAATTTTTAACACAAATTTTCAATTTTACCCAAGTTATCGTATAACTCGATTTTAATGCTTAAAATCGACATGCATGTAACAATTGAGCTCTGATACCACATGAAAGTCCTAGACCTTAATTAGACTCCTCTAATTAGTTCATTAAATTACATTAAGTTAATGATTTAGGATCTAGTTATCATGCATGCAAATATAAAAGCATAAAAGAAAAGATAAGACCAAAATATCCTTACATTGGGATTTTTGGTTCAATATAGGCACAATAAGAACTCCTTCTTATTGTTCTTGAGCATGAAATTAAGTGGATGATCCTCCAAAATAACCTCCAAAGTAGAAGGTCTCCTTCTTGTTGCACCCAAGATTAAACCCAAATAATCTTACCTTATTATTAACTAGATAATAAGTAAGATAAATACTACTAATATTATTGTATTACTACACTAGTAATATGTAGAGAATATTAGTATATATGAGAGTTTAGAGAGAAGTTGAGTATTTTAGAGAGATGTTTCAAAACAAGTAAAAAACAAGAAGTAAGTAATGAACAACCAAAAGTCCTCTATTTGAGTCCCTTTGGCCGGTCATGATCCTCACCAAAAGAGGTGATTTTCTTCCTTATTTTATTGCCATGCAAAGTGGTAATGTGTTGTAGTGAATAAATTAATTTTAGGTTTACTATTCATGTCATAAGCACATGTTGCTTGTGAGTATGAATAAGAGCAACCATCATCACTATCCACTACATACCAACCGGCCATGTGAGCCTTATTTTGGTCCATTTTGATTTTTGATATTTGTCCCACAAATACTTATTAATCATATGCTTAATTATCTTGTATAATTAAGTGTTAATTTGATCATCTAACAATTATATGATACAAATAAATGAATAATATGTACTTAACATTTTAAGTAATATTTTACCATTATATCAATATATAATGGGTCCCACAATGCTTAGTTAATTTATTTTACAACTCTTTGTAAATATAATTAACTAATTACCTCTATCTCAAAACCTCAACTAATTTAGTAATTTAACGATTAATTACTAAGTTAAATCTTATTTAATCGTATTAAAATAAGATATAAATTTATTAGTCAATTATCGCATAATTGAAAAATAAACTTAATCGAATTTGAGTTCTTAACTCAATTTCTAACAATTAACTCTCGTACATATCGAATATATGTAATGCTCTAATTAAACTGTGTCGTATACAAATAATTAGTATTCTATTTGGGTCTCATCCTATAGGTGTGACCTAAAGGGATCAGTTGATTACCGCCGTCATACGACAATAACGTCAAACTCTAGTTAGCCATCCATTATTGATTTACGTTAATCAACTGACGTGGAGTATCAAAATATACTAATCATGCCACGTATATTCCAAATGAGATTTATTATATAAATGCACTATTGTGGAGGACACTTACTCCAACAGATAGTTGGCCTGAGCCGGTGGACCGGCAGCCGGTCAGCCTGACCGGCTGGCACATGCTGGATATTGTTTGTGATTTTTGTTTACGGTTTTCATTTATAATATTTCTAATCATTCATTTAACGTATAATTTACGTAGTGACTTATAATATGAATGTGTTGAATATATGATACTTCACTCTCTTGTATCACATGTTTTGTGACGATTTTTGGTATGTTTCCACCTTGAGTCGGTTTTTACAAATGATACGGTTTGAGCACTATTTTGTCTTGTGCTTTGTATTCTTATTCCCTTGGCTACCTTCCCGTTCGTAAGGCTGGAATGTCGGAACGGAGAGGTATCCTACTGCTTAATTGCATGTGTAGTGGGCATATGACGACGTTGTTGGGAGTTGAACGCTATGCGTTGTTCGACCCGGCCGTCAAATGTTGTGTACTTGCGAGGTGGTGTTATTTGCATGTAGCGTACCGCTTGTTATGAGGCTTGAGCTCTTTTCCGCCTCTTTCGTGAATTGATCTACCGAATTTGGGTACTCGGCATATATTTTGTAAGACCGAGTCTTGAATGCGAAACGTTTATCGCATGTCGACCGGAAATGTGTTTCAGGATTCTGCCAATTTAGACTTAGGGACCAGTGTATTTATATCGTCGTTCTACTCATGAGGAATTATTCTACATATACGAATGTGACGTGTATGAGTATCAGGCAATGTTTATCCATGTGGATGCCTTTTAATCATACTTGCCATGTACACGGTGCTAGTGCATTTCATTTAGCGTGAGAGTTGTCGTCTTGTGTCGTCGTCTTTGAATGCGTGATTTCATGATATTGTTCATGGTCATTGCATGATTGGACACCGTCATTGTCTTGGTTCGTGAATGGATGATAATATGTTGGATTTACTGTGATCATCGCATGACTTGACTTGGTTTGTCTGTCGAGTCTCATTCTTATCAATCTTATACCGCTAACGGTGAGATGCAAGCCCTAGTGAGCGTATTCGGTTGCCTAAGAGTGTCTTCCCCGAGTCTTTGAATAACATGATGGTTTCGGATTTGATTTCCACATGATCTTATCATTATATATTGGATCGCCTGTCTATTCTTATCATAACTCACATGGATATCTATATATGCATGATTTTACTTTTGTATTTCCTTATATGTACGTTTAATGTGATATGGCTGGGAGAACCCGGAGTTACTCCCCACTGGCTGTGGCGTTCATGTTTTTCATGAATGAACAGGTTGCTTGCATTTGATGACTTTTTGGATACGATATTTTGGGGTTCGGGTGTGAGCTAGCGGGCGTTGTCCCTGGAAGTTCACCTCTAGACGAATTTAGCTAGTTTTGTTAAACACTTGTTCTTTGCTAACATTTTAAGAGACCCCAACTCTTTGTTGTATTTCCGTACTTAGTTGTAATATTTTGACACTCCTCGTTCTATTTAACTTGCATGTATAAAAGTTTTTTTAAAACTACCTATTTCCGCAATAGAATTCACATGCTTGTTTATTTTATATTTCCGCATTCGCGAGGGTTGTCACAGTTGGTATCAGAGCTTTGATCGCTCCCGACGCACACACGTGAACCCTAACTTAAACTACTTGACCCTAAAATAATAAATGAGAGATTGGGTAGAAGTTAAGGAGTTTACTTGGTAGTCTATTTGTTTATGCTAATTGATAGGAGTAACTTAATTTGTTTTTGTTTCTTATGAAGATGGTTAGACCACGATTAGCTGAGAATGTTATGATGGAAGCTCTTGCTCAGGTGCTGAAAAATCAGCAAGATGTCGCTCTAGCTAATGCCAACCAAGCTCCCCCTAGAAGGGAGGAAAACCATCAAGGTGGCTACGCGTGGGTAGCTGGACAGATAGCTAGAAGTAAGATCGTACCATATGGTGGAGAGCCGGATCCGACGGAGTTATCCGATTGGTTCCGAGAAGAGGACAAGGTGAGGATTGCCAAGCACTTTCTGGTGAGAGAAGCCGACAACTGGTGGGCTATCACAAGTGCCACTGCCGTTCTTGAAGAGGACTTTAACTGGGCTTGCTTTAAAGCTCTTGTGGAGGGTAGATTCTATCCTAAGGAGCTTAAACAGCAAAGGCTTAAAGAGTTTATCGATTTTAAACAAGGCAACCTATCCGCTCAAGAGTTTACTACGGAGTTTAATAAGCTCGCTCATTTTGCGCCGAGGCTTATCCGTGATGATGAAGACCGTGCTTTCTATTATCGTAATAAGTTGAATGCCGTTCTTCAGAGTAAAGTGAGAAGCGGTATTGCGTCCTTTGGAGATCTCTACGATGATGCCTTGTGGGCTGAAAATTTAATGAAGGCTATAAGGGATGAAGCTTTGATGAATAATCCCTCTCCTTCTTATGCTCCTAGGCCGAATGCTTTTGGGAAGAGGCCGTTTATTCCGTCTCCTTCTAGTTCCTATGCTAACAAAAGGAGGTTTAATCCTTCTTCCAATGCCTATTCAAGGAATCCTGCTCCTTTCATTCCGAGAGCTACTTCAAATGTGGCTCATAAGCCGTATACTCCTCAAGCTCAAACTCAGGGTCGTTTTTGCAACCGGTGTAGACTTCCTCTACACCCCGGTAAAGCATGTTTCAACCGACCTTACATTTGCTACTTTTGTCAAAAGGGTGGTCATCGTTACGAAGATTGCCCCGATCGAAAGTTGCCTCCTCCTCCTAACCCTAAGGGTTCAATCTTTGTCATGAGCCGTGCCGAAGCCGATGCTCATCCCGAGATCATTACGGGTATGTTCTCAATTTTAGAGCAACCGTGTCTTATTTTATTTGATACCGGTGCTTCTATGTCTTTTGTGTCATCGACCTATGCCAATAAATTATCTATCAAGCCTACATCTAGTGAGGATACTCCCATATCCTTGCCATCCGGAGATATTATCTCTTGTTCAACCCTTTATCCAGATGTGCCTATATCTATTTCGGGTTCTATCTTTCCCGCGAATCTCCTTAAGTTTCCTCTAGGAGAGTGTGATATTATTTTAGGTATAGATTGGCTAGCTATGTATCATGCTAGGTTCGAGTGTCGTGATCAAAAGATTTTCTTAAAGAGTCCTTTAGGTGTTAGAATAACCTATAAGGGATCTCATCCCCGTAAAGGTGTGTCTTTAATTTCCGCGATGAAATTGGTAAGTATGGTTAGAAAAGGTCGCCAAGCATTCTTGTGTGTTGTGACTTCTTCAAATACCTCTTTGCCAAGTATTGAAGACGTGCCTATT
This sequence comes from Heliosperma pusillum, assembly GCA_022085475.1. Lineage (NCBI taxonomy): Eukaryota > Viridiplantae > Streptophyta > Magnoliopsida > Caryophyllales > Caryophyllaceae > Heliosperma > Heliosperma pusillum. Next base: position 3,155 of record JAIUZE010017080.1, on the reverse strand, counting down.
GTTCGAGAATTCATTGATGTATTCCCCGAAGATTTGCCCGGGATTCCTCCCGAGCGTGATGTTGAATTCTCCATTGATATTGTTCCTGGTTCTGGTCCAATTGCTAAAGCTCCTTATCGTATGGCTCCGTCTGAATTGAAAGAATTAAGGAAGCAGTTGGATGATATGATTGAAAAGGGTTTTATTCAACCAAGTGCCTCTCCTTGGGGTGCTCCAGTTCTTTTTGTGAAGAAGAAAGATGGTTCGATGAGACTTTGTATTGATTATCGTGAATTGAATCGGATTACAATCAAGAATAGGTATCCTTTACCAAGAATTGAAGATTTATTTGATCAATTAAAGGGTGCTTCTACTTTTTCGAAGATTGATTTGAGATCGGGTTATCATCAAATTCCGGTTAGAGATGTTGATATTCCAAAGACCGCTTTCAGTACAAGGTATGGCCATTATGAGTTTAAGGTAATGCCATTTGGATTGACGAATGCTCCTGCTATCTTTATGGATCAAATGAACCGCACATTTAGTGAGTATCTCGACAAGTGTGTGGTGGTATTCATTGATGATATTCTTATTTTCTCCAAGTCCGAAGATGAGCATGCTATTCATTTGAGGATTATTTTGGGTGTTCTACGTCGTCAGAAGTGGTATGCTAAGTTCTCAAAGTGTGAATTTTGGTTACCTAAAGTGTCCTTCCTTGGGCATGTGATTTCTAAAGAGGGTGTAATGGTGGATCCTTCTAAAATTGAGGCCGTTGTTGATTGGAAGAGTCCGACTGATATTAGAGAGATTCGAAGTTTTTCCTTGGTTTTAGCTGTTTATTACCAAGGTTTTGTCAAAGATTCTCTAAGCTTGCTAGACCGATGACTCAGTTATTGAAGAATGAAACCAAATTCCTATGGAATGAAGCTTGTGAAGCAGCGTTTCAAGAGTTAAAGAAGAGGTTAACTACCGCTCCGGTGTTGACTTTCCCTGAAGATGGAGTAGACTTTGATGTCTATTGTGATGCTTCTAAAATGGGATTGGGTTGTGTTCTTATGCAAAATAGGAAAGTGGTGGCTTATGCTTCAAGGCAGTTGAGAGTTCATGAAGTGAACTATCCTACTCATGATTTAGAATTGGCCGCCGTTGTTCATGCTTTGAAAGTATGGAGACATTATTTAATTGGAGTTCATTGTCGTATCTTCACCGATCATAAGAGTTTGAAGTACATATTTACTCAAAAAGAGTTGCATATGAGGCAAAGAAGATGGTTGGAATTGGTGAACGATTATGATTTTGAGTTACTGTATCATGAAGGGAAGGCGAATGTGGTTGCAGATGCTCTTAGTAGGAAAGCTTCTCATGCTTTGAATGCTTTGCATGTTTTACCTGTTAATCTTTGTGCCGAGTTTCGAAGGTTGAGTTTGGAATTTGTAGAGCGTGGATTTGTTCATATTGGTGCTATGATTGCCGAACCTGTGTTTCTCCGTGAAATCCGTGAAAGCCAAGTTGATGATCTTACCTACAAGTCTATCCAAGCCAAGATTCTTGAAGGTAAAGGTAAAGATTTCAAGTTTGATAATGACGGTGTTCTTCGTTTCCATGGTCGTTTATTTGTTCCTAATGCTCTTAATTTGAGGAAGCGAGTTCTTGATGAAGCTCATCTTTCCCCTTATTCTATTCACCCCGGTGGTGATAAGATGTATAAAGATTTGAAGCTGCAGTTTTGGTGGCCGAACTTGAAGGGTGATGTTGTGTCATATGTTGGAAGATGTTTGACTTGCCAACAAGTGAAGATTGAACACACGAGACCCGGTGGATTGCTACAACCGTTGGATATTCCGCTATGGAAGTGGGAATCTATTTCTATGGACTTTGTTATGGCTTTACCGAAGACCGTTGGAGGTAAAGATGCCGTTTGGGTTGTTGTTGATCGATTGACCAAGTGTGCTAGATTTATTCCGATCAAAGAAACTTGGAATTTGGATCGTTTAGCACAAGCTTATGTGGATGAAATTGTTAGATACCATGGTGTTCCTTTGGAGATTATATCCGACCGAGATCCGAGATTCTGTTCGAGATTTTGGAAAGCTTTACAAGAGGCCATGGGTAGTAAGTTGTTGATGAGTACTGCTTTTCATGCCGCTACAGATGGTCAGACTGAAGACTTTCCTACTTTAGAAAAAAAAAAAAAATTTTTTCTTAGAGCTGTGCTCTTGACTTTCATCTAGTTGGGAAAAGAGTTTACCGTTGGTGGAGTTTTCTTACAACAATAGCTCTCATGCATCTATCAAGATGGCTCCATATGAAGCTCTTTATGGAAGGAAATGTCGGAGTCCTATATGTTGGAATCAATTGAGTGACAATCGTGATTTAGGCCCCGATATTCTTGTTGAAACCATTGATGATGTGAAGGTCATTCGTGATAGAATGAAAGCCGCTCAAGAGCGTCAAAAGTCTTATGCCGATATCCGAAGAAGGCCTTTAGAGTTTGAAGTTGGTGATAAAGTATTCTTGAAGGTGTCTCCTATGAAGGGTGTTAAAAGGTTTGGTGTTAAGGGTAAATTGAGCCCGAAATACATTGGACCTTTTGATATTGTAGAAAGGATTGGTGCCGTTGCTTATAAGTTCGATTTGCCGCCGAATTTGGCTAAGGTTCATGATGTTTTTCATGTTTCTCAATTGAGGAAGTATGTTAGTGATCCGAGCCATGTCTTTCAAATTGAATGGCCCGAGCTTGAACCGAATTTATCCTTTGAAGAGAAGCCGATCCGTATCTTAGATCGTGAGGATAGAAGGTTGAGAAGTAAAGTAGTTCCTTTGGTGAAAATCTTGTGGAGAAGTGCTAATGTTGAAGAAGAGACTTGGGAAACCGAAGCTTCTATGCGTAGTAAATATCCGAGTCTTTTCGAGTAAGGTAAAATTTTATTTTTCCTCAAGTTTCGAGGACGAAACTTTTTAAAAGGTGGGGTGATTGTAACACACGGAAATGTACCCTATTTTTCTAGTAGAAATATTTTACGAAAGCTTTTCAGTAAATTTAAGTTTTAAATTAGAATTTTAAGTTCCGAGTCGAATTTAGAATTTCCGAGTTCGTATTTGGAATTTCTGCGCGATTTCATGAAAAAGCCGTCTTAAGTCAAGTTTGACTTTCTTGACTTTGAAAATCGTCTTTG